>JARHVA010006649.1:412500-472500 GCA_037957365.1 Torreya grandis | reverse complement strand
CACCTAATTTAGATGGTTTCCTAAAATAAGATGCAATTATTTGTATCCAATAGGTTTTTGCACTTGTTTTGCTTCCTAAGGGTTCCTAGTTACTTACAATTATCCTGTAAGGAAGGTTTTTGTTACTATTAGATTTGAATTTATAAATCATAATCAAATACATTTGAAATCTTTGATTGCATGTCAAATAAACATAAATTCCTAACATCCTCACTTTCCAATGATAGCACTGATTGCTTGAAAAATTATTGTTCTTATAAAAATCATCACATGCAGTAAAAAAACATTGTAAGCATTTTAAAATAATCACAAGCATGGAAAATCATAAAAAAAATGGAAAGCGTCATTAGCTTATTAAATCATCATAGGGATGAAAAAACATCTCAATCCTATAAAAGCATCACATGGATGGAGAATCATCATGAGATTAGAAAATCACTGCATTGATTAAAGAACCCATCACATGTCATAGAAAAACATCGGTTATGGAAAAACATCACATGGATGAAACACCTTATTAGCTATAAAAATAATTTTGTGAAAAAAATGCATTGTGGCATTAAAAATCATCATTATTGATTAAAATTTGATAAATTTATAAAATATTAGAAATGATCATAAACATGTATTACATTGTATACATTTATCTTGAATCTAGATGTTGTGGGGTAAGTGTATGAAATTTCACATGTCAAAAAAAGGATATTTTTTCACTTGAAATGTGATTTACACAAAAATGAATACGGGACTTTAAGATACATAATTTTTTTTTTATTTTATTTTCATCATAATCAATGAAACATCACTAATTATGGTGAAATATTCACTAATTACTGTAAAAGCCTCACCAATTAAAAATCATTGGTTTGAATTATTTGTATTGGATAGATACTAGGTGGTCTTAGATTTGTCTATGTGCTTAAAGTAATAGATATGCCAGCACTATTATTTTCTCCTTATATCTAATACACTCATATTTAGAGGGGAATGAATTTGTAGCATCCTCATTTGTTACATTCAAAATCAAATACATAACCTTTCTCATAATCCATTTAATTTACACTTGAGAAAATCTAATGAACATGATACTCAACCAATACATTCACAAATAATTTCACTTTTACTTGCAATAATGATTGTTTTATTGGCTTTTATAATTAATCCCATTGGATTAATATGGATGGTTTTCCAAGTTAGTCTTCGTTATCCAAAATCTAGGGTATGATCGAAGGACCTATGGAATATGGACCCACAAAATATTACTACTCATAGAATTTGAACCATGGTTATCTCATTATCCTTTGTTACATTTGTCAAAGCTAAAGCTTACCTATTTTAGTTATGTAGACACATATATCCATGAAATTTCAATCAATTATTTCTATTCATAAATATATTAGACCATATGATTTATTGGTTGAAGTATCATTGGGATAATATGACCTTAATCCATAAAAAATAAAGGATAAATATCAATATTTAGATTCCTTCAAGTTCATCCTCTATTTTGTGACTTCCTAGTGGAACAACAACTTTGATCGATCCATCAATCCAAAGCACATAGGTGGATAGCCATATAAGTGCCCAACCCATTACATATGACATAAGGTTCAATGGCATCATTGTCTAGGATCACAAGAATCACCAAACAAAAATTTAAATGATGATGACAAACTATCTACAAATTTTACTATAACTGCTTGTTGACATCTTGATGGGTAAAATGACTATTAATATTTAAGTAGATGATCACAAGCTATAATGGATTACTAAGTTATCATCCTTATCAATTGGATGATGTCATGCTCCATTAGTGAGGCATATAATGTTACATTGCATCTTCTGGCACTCTCAGGAAAGTGCTCAAGCACTTGAATATTAGATCTACCTTTCCTTCATGAATGTGTGTTATGGTGACATATGATTTCTTCATAATCCCCATAGACCACCTTGTTAAAAACACTTCAGTCTAAATTCATAAGACTAATTTTTTTTTACTAAGTGGCATTCATGAAGGAGTTTCTTCCCTTAAGCTAAGTGATTCCCAAGGGTTCATCCATGTGATAAGATATAATTTAATTACATGCCCATATATTGTTAAAATAAAAATATTAATCCAAAAGTTGTGAGGCTATGACTAAACATGCAATTAACAAGTGGTAAGCTCATATTACTTCACAATCCCATAGGCCTCAGACTCTATGCCAAAATAATTATGATTTACAAGTGTTCTCACACATGGAATTTCAACATGTGTAATGGAAAATTCAATTCAATTTCATGCCTTGAATTTTTTTTGAAAATTTGTAGAGTGATACGATGATGACACATGTCATGCTTAGTTCACTATGCTAACATGGGACTAGGCATAATGTTGTTAGATCATGCAAAGTAAAACTAAAACTTGTGGTGGACTTTTCCTTTGATAAATTACTAAAAGGTTACATCATAATGTGATTAAATAATAAAATACAAGTGGTGAATTGATCCCAATTTAGCATTCGAGCAATCTAAAATTAGTTAAGTGTAAAAAGATGGCTAAAGGAGCTTAGTGCAAAATTATTACACCAAGTAACAAATATAGGGTCTATACTATTATTGAATCCATTCAGATAATTCTTAAACTCATGTGACCAACAAAAATAAGCATGAATGTGAGAATCCTAAGCCAACTCTAAAGTCATATAACTACACCAAGTTCGTAGATTACCACACACATAAATGTGAAGCAAAAATAGATAGTCCCAGGGTTGACATGATAGAGGAAATTTTGAATTCAAAACTAATACATAATTCTCTAAATTAACGAGGAAAATAATAATGCTAAATTAGATGTCATGTTATCTAGTGTGAAGGCATGCAACTAAGTACTTTTTTTATTAACTTAGTTATAAAGCATTGGTATACTCTTTGTGAGAGATATAGTTGACTTATTAAGGGTTTAACATAGATCATATTTCATCCTTGACTTCTCATAATTCATAAGGATTTATAGTCATGCCCAAGTACTCATTTATTTAGGCCTTTTCTTACTTAATTAGACTACACGTAGATTTATTTCTAAATCTTTAGCTATGATCATAATATAACCCCAAGGACTTCTCAACTCTATACTTATTAATTTAATGAATATCAAGAATTAATATAAGTTCCCTTCAATTTAAAATTATTTGAGAGTCCAAATATGTAGAGGCTTAGTATGTTTAGAACTAAATATGCCTCTTCCAATCCACTAATGGGTTGAACATATTTTAATTGATAGTCCTTTAAAACTTCATTCTCTTCTTTCTCTAATAAGAATGCATCTAGTTATATTACTATCAATTACATTATATCCATATCATATTATGTCTTCTCTTCTAATTTCCTCACAAGAAGGCATTTAGGTATGTTACCCAAGGGTTGCCTCAAGCTTGAGCTTAATTCTTCTCTTATCTAAAAGGGGGAAAACCCCACATATTCCTTTCCTTAAATCTTGTATTTTATGTAATTTTAACTAGTACATTTGGTGACCCTTTTTAATTGTCAAGTCATACTAATTTAATAAACTCAACAATAAAGATTAGATTAACTATCAACTTCTTATTTTCAAAGACTTATTCATTCCTAAATCATATATTGTCACTCTATTATAAACCCATTCAATATTTCTATCTCCACCAAAGCATATTTCAATCTACACATAAGTATTTTCCTGATAATATTCAATAAAATTTATTATTCCAAGTCAAATAATCTATACATAGCATATGGGCTTACATATGAATAGACTCAATCCATCATGAGTTAAAATTTGACTTAGCTAATATTATAATATCACTAACTTATGTTATCCTCCGTTGTACATAATAAACCAACATAATATGTTTTATTTCATTCATTCTACCAAATGAATACTGATTCATGCTTACAAAGTATAACCTCTAAGGTTTATTAATCAAATACAAGGACAATGGATAATATAATGATTATACCAAAACATGCAATATATAAAACTATAAGACATAATTTCCCTTCCAGTGAAATTATATGTAGAGGTCTAAGCCTAGCTAATTAACACCTAGGTTAATTTAAGATATCTGATTATACAAATCAAAATACACAAGTCTCCTTAATTATTTAGTATAAGGGAACTATAGTGTATTTACTAGGGATTGAATCACAATGGCTCAAACTTCACTCCTTATATTATCTACAATATAAAGTAGTCATCATTCATGCATTGGGTGGAGATTTTATGTCAAGTTAAGTAATATAGACATTGCAAGAACCATGTTTATCATACAAAAGATAGATTTATTATAAAAAATATCAATACTCAATTTTACTATCATTAAGTCATAATATCAATAAAAATGGAAAGAAAATTTGATATAGAGAATATTCACTTGAATTTTAAACCTGTTTGTTGTTCTATGGGTTACATCATGGTCTCATTGTAAAACTTATTATGATATGATTTGGTGCCATTATCCATCCATCCACCGACACAATGTTTGAATCAAGTCCATAGGGTGAAACTGAGGAATATAGTTTGATGCTCATAATCTATCCATCAATTATACAACATGCATGGCCTATCTAAACCAAAATTATAACCGATTTATACCATTTTTACAATCAAATTATTCTATCTGGTCATTTACTAATTTATCTAATTCAAACACTCACAATAAATCTATGGTCATATCCCATATTATTCTTTGACTACAAGACTGCAAATTATTCTAATTTTCATCTCATTTCTTACATGTTGTAAAATCCATTATCATTTCTTTCTAAATTAATCATTATTATTTTGAAATTTTTCTTCACTTACCTCTTCCTATATCCATTCTCTATCATGTCTGCCTTTACTTCAATTATTTATTAATTCTATTTCTTGTCAAAATACACCTAATTTTTATGATCTCCTTGTAAATTTCACATGGTGTTAGCTAAATATTCAATTTGTTTCAGGTATATCATCTATTTAATTCTTCATATACATGTTCTTGGATATTGATATCCTGTTTGCACACAAAACAATTTCCAATTATCATGGCTTTAATCATGACTAATGTTAAAATATAAATCATAATTTACAATTACATTATACATTGATGACATTTCAAAGCTCTTGAATTCTATTTTATTTTATTCATATCTATGTACACATGGATAAAATAATCATAAACTAATAATATAATATTATGTTTATGCTCCATAGGTACAGGGTGATAATTATGTGGCATATAATATGTCATACATTTTGTCACACCTAAAATGAACCTTATTATTAGGATCTATGTTTAGTTGCAACTATCCATCATTGAAGTTCCCACTTATGTTGTGTTGACTAAGATAATACACTGATGGACTAAATTAAAACTCAACCAATTCATCTCATCATCGATATATACATTATAAACCATTTGGAAACATCTATCTCTTGCACATACACCAAAATTATAATGGAACCTCTATGGTTGGAAGAGATAATAAATGTAAATTAATAAATATCCTCTTCTTTTGTGATCCATTATAATATCACCAAAGGATATATAAGTTAACTCATGATAATATTCATGAATAAATTACATGTCAGTGGGTCCAACCTCAAATAATACTTAACAACATGCCTAAGCCAATTCAAGGTTAGCTAGGGTGTTGCATACTTCACCCTTTAGGAAACTTAATATCAAAATTTTGTTGTCATATTAGTATGCTTTTAACTACATATATCAATATTAGTGATAACCAAATATGATAACATCAATATATTATCCTATTCATATGCTGAAAGTAATATATAACTTCTATATGGGTTGACATAGTCATAATTTTTCATAGAATATTAGAAAACTCTCATCAATGGAATACAACCCATTAGAGACCCATTTTTAAAGGACTTATATTATGTAGTAGTAGAGACCAATGGATATAAATTTTGATGCTTCTAACATAATATTGGTCATATTATCAATAATCCAGTTGGAATTTTGAACCTGTGTAACATCAACAACTAGAACACAAGCATGGTTATCAAATCAAATATGCAAGCATACATTTATTTATAGGAAATATCACATAATAAATTAATTTTTTATCCTTTAGAAATAAAATATGAATACAAGGAGGAACATAATTTAAGATAACATCCATCATACATCTGCAATTATAACATCCAAGCAATAGTCCATCATTGAAATAGGTGAATAACCATACAGTTTAGTTTCAATTAAAAATGTTATCTAGTATTTTATTGGATCAATAAATACCAGTCCATATTGATCATTTACCAATTATTTTACATGAATTTTTTCATATTAGGTCAACATCTAAATCATTAAGAGTAATGATCCATGACATACACACACATAAATTCTGTATGCAAACTCAATTATTGACCCAATGGATCATAAACAATCAAGTACACAATTAGATAAACATACACATGCATAGTCAATAGAGTCATAAATAAAATTACATACATAGTCAACATATACACAATAAACAACTATAATCAACATATGCACAGCAATATACAACAACATACACATAACGAAAACCATGTTAATTCTCATCACAATAATGACTTTTAAACGATCATCCCATCAACATAGTTGGAATCATAAAAAAAAATTGTGTCAAATCATACATTCATGTTTGGATCATGATATTATACTAATTTAATTTTATAATATATTATATTTTTTTATCCATGTATGTAGTTAATCATGCAAATGAAATTTTAGCTAAAGTTGTATCAAAACAAAATAGGGGTACTCTTTTATATTATCAATATGTGATAAATCAAAATAATTTTCACTTTAGCTATTTTTTCTTACTGGATACATTTTCACAATCATCCCCAAAAAAATGGAAATGTAAATAATCTCTATTCATTTACCTTTGAATGCTTCACCAAGTATTTAGTAATTGGTGTCCACACCAATGAGTCAAATTGTGTCATAACTAGAATGTTATTTGACCAATAACACTATCATATATAATGATATAATTTACTTATATCAACCTCAATTAAATTAGTCTCCTAGATTGACTCTTTTAAAATACCATTGAATATCTTCTTCTTGCTACAACAATAAGATTATACCCATCTCAAATTATGTAACAATACATGAAATTATTTTCTTTATCAATCATAATTTTGATTTATAAAAATAGTAAGTAGAAAAGAATGATTTTATGAAAAACAATGAATCTAAATGACCAAGAGTAAAATGAATTGAAATATAATTTATAAGGTGATTAATTCAATCAAAGATAAATTAAATACCATGAGAATAAAGTTAAATATCAAGACTTAAAAATATCAGAGGCTCTCTGAAACACACATCAAATCGATATGTAGGTGTTGTAAAGCATGTAAAAAATGAATTGTAATGAATAAGTGTAGATGTTTAAGTATGTATTTATATATTAAATTAGTCTTTCTCACTTGACAAATATCATTCAAGACTTTATACTTCACTTGTTAACATTCCTTGTACTTGAACGACTTGTGTCACCATCTCAATAAGTATTAATGTTTATGTTGTAGTTTGACTTCTATATTATGATTACTTAGATAACTTGTAGCCCATCGTATGTTTGAATCCTAATTTATTTCCTTCATTATCAGTTACAAAAATAAAAAAACTTTCTATCTTACTAAATAGTTTCTTTCATATTTGGAATGTAGCGTCGATGCTCCTATTCATGCTACAACATAAGTGTATGTTCCTTCTAAACTCTCAAATTTTAAAATATTTTGATATGTATGAGTTAACCTATTATTTTTAATTAACCCTTTCATGATAATATTTTATAAATATGTGGTATAATTACAAGTCAAATTAAACTCATTATTCATCTATCATGAAACTCTAAAACTTATACTAAACTATTGAAAATTAATTACACGACTAAGTTATTCTATCCTATTATTTATTATTTTTATATCAATCATAGGAGTAGTCATATTATAGGTATGATTAATTCAAAGATTATATTTTAAGACATATTTTTTAGTTTACAAGCTTAGATCATTACGTGCACTTACATAGATAATTCTACATTATTCTTCACATACATGCCAACATATAGGGGATAAATACATATGTTTGAGGCCCCCTTAATAGTATTAGATATGTAGGATAAACTCATCAATATATGAGTATTTGAGGTTAGTTTGACTCTCTGATCTCACTAACCCATTTTGGCAAAGTGACAAAACCTAATAGGTGGATCTAGGTTTGAGATATATTTGAAAATCAAGAGCATATTCATGCAATATAAATACATAATCTAAAAGGTAACATAAAACCCAAAAATACCTAGTGGAAGTTTTAATAAATATTCAATACTCCATATAATAAAAATGCATTGAAACCTAGACACTAGCATCAACATAAGTATCCATACAGTGATGCAAATGTCTAGGTTGATAAAAAGTAATATTCAGAGTATGATGACTAGATCTGAATATTCAAATAACCTATTCCTACATTTTCATTACTCATATTTGCATGTGCATCATTGTATAAGGTAATTAAAATTTCTCCTTCATATTTTTATTATCATAATATTGAATTTTGTAACTTCTATATTTGTCATATGCTTAGATTCAATATTTCTTATTATACTATTAGTAGAATATAAATTTATTAATTGTCCTAATTTTAGAGTAGTGTATTTTTCTTTGAATAGGCTACTCTCTCTAACCTTAATTCTAAAAAGGGTTAAACATTTGGTGAACCCAACCTCTACATATTTCATATGAAAATCTTATCTTGGCCTAGGGTTTTTTAGCATCCTAAGGCTTTTTCTTGTTGTATTTATTTATATGTTTTCTACTATTTGTATGTAACCTAGGAATAATAATAGTGTAGGTGGTTTTACTATTGAACATAATGAGATTCCCATTGGACCATATAAAATGTTTCAATCTAATACCATGTCTAATAATGAGAGTGCCAATAATGACAATGAGCCACATAGTGAAAATAAATATCATACGGAATGAATCTAATCATGAAGATAATGAAATACATGAGAACAATCAAAATGAACAAGTAAATAAAGAGAATGTTGAACCTATTACATTATTTCAATAGAAAATTCATGAAAATCCTAAATATCTTCACAATATCCACCATATTATCTTGGACATTAAGAAATAAAAAGGTATTAGTCAACAAGCATTTCTCTTTTATAATACAAATAGTGAGTAAAATAGATATGCTTATCACACACTAGTTCCAATATCCTTCCCCTCTAGATAAAATTTAATACAAAATCCATTGGGGGTATAGGATATGTTTTCAAGCCATTATTCCCTAAATATCAAACAACTATTACTACATCCTCCATGGGAATCATTGCTAATTAAACTCAATTAATGGTTTCAATGCCTACATAAATAGAAGTGGTGTTTCCATCCCATTTGGTGACTTATCAAATAAAAAATCAAACTCCTAGTGGATTTATTGTGCATAATATTTTATAAGTTATTTATGTTTTGGAAGCTAAGATAACTAACACTTTGAAAAATTCTATGAAATCAACTCATGATATTGATTCACATGATGTATTGCATAATCTTCTTGCACTTGAGATACCTTTTCACCCCTTTATAAATAGTTTTGTAACACTCATGTTCATACTTTATGATGGTAAGGGTGGTCCTAATAAATATATTTGATCCTTATATGTGAAATTTGTTGATTATACTTGTAATGACAAAAAATTAACAAAATTGTTTTCAAGAAGTTTAAATGACTATGCTTTGATATGGTTATATGAACTACCAATGAAATTAGTAAGGGAATTCAATCCTCTAGAGGATCAAGTTTTCAAAAAAATTTAATAAACATTACTAAAAATATGTCATATACATAAATTTGTAAGATCAAACTAAGAACCAATGAACATATTAATGAATATGTCTGCAATTATAAAATAATGTTGGAAAAAATGACAAATCCAATGGTAGATAAAGAGATTCAAGATATATTTATGTAAATTTTTCTTGCTCCCTTATATGAGTCTATTATTTTAAAAAAATTAAAATATTTTTATGACTTATTCCATATTGTTTGAGATGGATAAATGAAACTTATTTAATTAGACAAGATCAAGTATGTAATAAACACACTGACTACATCCAATAGAAATTTTCATATCAAACCAACCTATAAGGTCAAACCTATTGAGGGTAAAAAGGAAAAAACTACTAAAATTAATATAGTGTCATAAAAACCTAGCCATATCATCTTATCCAATGCACTTAAGATAAAATTTGATCTACTGATTGAGTCTCCATCTTCACTTCTTTCAAATCTAGCAGAGTTTCATCTCATATCTCTCCTTCCTAATATGGGTGTTAATACTTTTCAAACTCTACCAAAGGATTTGATGACAATGCTTGTTGTGACTACCACCAATGTGTTGGGCATTCAAAAAATAGATGTTTTAAAATGAAGCACAAGATACAATATATTTTTGATAGTGACCTACTCACATTTAAGGATTCCACAACAGATTCAGGATCATAAGCCAATGATCATCAAAATCAAAATATATTAAAAATTACATTAAAATATCATTCTAAGGAAACATTAGATGCATAAATGACATATCATACACGTCCTCATCCACCATATTATGGGAATTAATTATATGGGATTATTGGTACACTTATACATGAGATACCTCCAATGGTTTGTAGGCCTTATATTTCATTTAATGACATTGATATTGTGGATGATGACTTAGATCTTCATCCCTTATTTTTTAAGGAAGATATTGACCATTAAATTATACACAATGTTATGGTTGATAAAAATTATATTGATAATGTATGTACCATGGGATTCATCAAATATTTTGGATACTCATGACAACATTTATTTGCTTCAACCAAAATGGTTAAATCATCTGATGTGAAAGAAAAAAATGTTTTTAGTGAGATTTATTTACTTATATAGGTTGGTCAAGCACATGTGACCATGAAATTTTAAATTATACCACATACACGAGCCTTTGATATGTTATTGGGAGAATCTTAGATTCTTAATCTCTAAGTAGTGCCTTTCTAATGCAGAGCAATATCAACTTCTATACCAAACTCTATCATTTCCTTCCATTCTAGAAATAGGATTTTTAGTAGTGTGTTAAATCAATTTTGGAGAGGTTTTGACCTCTCAATACATATAATGTGTTAGATAATGGAGATGTAAATAGGAAAATTATATAAATAAAGAAGGATGATACAATATTTCTATATATATTGACCTTGCATGGCTGAGAATTGAGTTTATAAGGTGTGTTTGAATCCTTTAATGGTAAGTGATCTGAAATTGTGATTGATTTTTATTTTGATTTATCATATCCAATAATTTGATTCAGATCATGCTAGTGAGAAGTTGTTAATAGTCTCATTTGTGGAGACAACTAGGTCTATTGACAAGGAATTTACATAAATAGTTTTGATGCAAAGAAAATTTGAGTTTTGAACTTTCCTTCCTTTGAATTTGATGGAGGGTTAGAGAGGAAACATGTATGAAGATATGAGGAGAGATTTATTTAATATTTATATGGATAGGAATATGTAAGTCAGCTTTTGATTATTGTTGTATTGATTAAGAGTCTGTAGGCTTTCGTACAACCATATGTATACTATATTCTTCCTATTAGAACCTATTTTAGATTTAAGAAACCATTGAAAGAGAGAGATAAAAGTCACATAATTCATAAGGAACCTAAATATGAGTGTATAACTTTTTTAAGTTGTTAAAACCCTATCTATACCCTATCCTTGTTCAAAAAACATAGTCAATGAAGATAGATTTTTTAACATAGTATTTGTTTTCATGTAGAAACCTTATTTTGATCCCAAAAAGAAAATTGGGGAGGATTAAAATGATCATATAATTTTTTTTGAGATCCTTGGCATAGGTTATAATGTCTATTGTCTTTGAGAGATAGATAGAAAATCGGCATACCCTGTTCACTATTAGCACATTATAGTCAAATGAACTGAGATTTGGTGTTTGTTAGATCATTGTGGGTTATGGGAGTTTTCACATTGAATGGAACATTTTCATAGTAATTAAGAAGACCTTTGGGAAGTGGTTATACATTTTGAAACTGTGAGAAATGTTCAAAAAGGTTTTTTATGCACTCTCAACATGTTATAGGCTAGTCTAACCCTAGGTTTAGGGTTTTTACTATTGGGGGAGTTCCCACCATTAAAAAGGACCCAAAATTTATAATCTTACATTATTTGATTTCCTCTCACTGATGGATGTTTTTTTTTATAGTTGATGGGTATGGAAAAATATGGAAAAGAGATTGTATGCTAATGTTAGGCCTAGAGAAGGGTAAAGGGAGAAGGGGTGATATAGAAACAATAGATTTGTCCCAAGAAGAAGGTATAAAATTAATTAATTCACTTGGATAAGCCTAATGGGTATCTAAAAATGTCATTGTTTTTATAGAAAGTTTACACATGTTTCAGACTAAGGAGTTTTGTTCAAATAGAGGGTTAATTGGTGAGAGGCTTAAAGAAGCAAGTACATGTTACTTTAACAATTATGTCAAAGAGTTTAGGTGGAATTTGTATGGGACAAATGGGTCCTTGAATATGTGATCATTTTATGGTGAATATTTTTTAGGGGCTCCCAACAGGGAGGTTTACCCAGAAATAGGGCTATTAAGAGCTTAAAGCTAGTAAGGGACTAGTGGGAAGAAAATGAACCGAGGGATTCAGTTAGTGATATTAGTAAGGTTATGGAAGAATTTGGTAAGAAATAAGAGAGTCTTAATATGATTTTAATCTACATTGTGTTTAAATTTCTCAAGCAAGGCCATTTTGGCATTGATGCATTGTGAGAGTATCTTGAAGGTAAAGGTGAGTCCATGAACAAGTATTGATTTAGTTTATTTAATCATGATTTATTGATGGTTTAAAGATCAATTTAAACTAGTATAATTCTCTAAAATATTTTGAAGGTAAATTTTAGACATATATTGCATGTATGCCTTATGGGAATGAGTGAATGAACAAAAGAGATTTCTTGAATGGAAGGAAAGGGCAGAGTTTGGTACATAAGTTGATATTTCTCATCATCATTTGGTATTATAGCCATATTTATGCTCTGGGGATGGTGAATACATGAAAAAATATTGATGAGTATATGGTTCATGTTGCATGTTGCATATAGTTGAAGGTAAGCAAGTAAAGAGTGTTGTTGGAGGACAAAGTAAAAAGGTAGTTTGAGAAAGGTATGATACATTTTGTGATTGATTATTGATTCAAATCCGTTCCTGATAGTATGTGATAGAAAACAACAAGATTTATTGTGGCAGCCTTGAAATATCATCCAAGTGAAGGACAAGTGTGAGGAAATGCTCAAATGAGGTTATAAATAGAAGGTTCCAAGTGTGAACCATAGGGAATGGTCCAAGCGAGACAAAGACAAGGAGAAAAATGTGCCCAAGTGAGGTACTCAAGATGAGGATGAGAAAAGAGTTAGAAATAAAAGAGGAAAATAGGGTTATAAATGAAAGCCACAAGGAAAAGATGGTGCATGAATACACCAAGAAGAAGATTGAGATAGATAGAGAAATGAAAGAGATGAGGCAGCAAATGAATGAGATGTTGATCAAGATTGAATAGATAAAAGAGTTTATGAACCCACATCTTGGATGGGTCATGAAAATGAATCCAATCAAATGACCAATCAAGTAAATAGTGGAAAAGAGGAGAAGACAAAAGAGGAAGGACAAGGAAGAAATCAAGCATCATGATTTGAAATCTAATGTTGCTTTGATATGTGTGAATGCAAGTATGAGAAATGAAGAGATGGAAGAGATATTTGAACCCATTCATATGCTCATGAGATAAGAAGAAGAGGCATATGACCAAGTGGTGATCAAAATAAGTCAAGATGAAGAAGAGATTACATGTAGAGTCATGATGATGGAACAAAAGCAAATAGGTTAGCCATGTTGGAGCCAAGATAACATAAAGAAGAAAGAGATCCTCACTCAAGAGGAGGAAAGTGAATCCAAAAGAGAAATATGAAAATAGTATAAGGAAAGGTATGAGGGATATTCAAGTTTGTATGTGTCTTTAAAGCAATAATATGTATTTGATCCTCATCAAATGTATAGGAAAAAGGTTAAGGAGGTTACCAAGGAAAGCATAGACTTATGAAATGCAATAGTATTGTCCAAGATAAGGGCATTAATGAAGGTAAGGAGGATTCAAGAATATGATGGTACTCCCCAAGATGAAGTTTCAAATGCTGAGGTTAAGGTACAGGTGGAAAATGAAGAAGAAGTCATGCAAGGAGAGAAGCAAGATGCATTGATAGCTGATGCAAAGAGGAAGAGTGAAGTATGAAAATCACATAAAGGTGCTTAGGAACAAGAGAAAAAATAAATCAAATAGGGAAGATGGAGAATGAATCAAGGGAATAAGAATGAAAAAGTTTTCATTAATGTGTTTTTGTATTTTGTAGGTGTAGCATGGAGGAAGATGGAAAGAGGTAAAACAAAGTACAAGTGTGGCAACCAAGAGCACACACACCTTTATGAGTGTTTGAAGGAAGAAGAACAACATCGGTGGAAATATTTTTCTCCCCTTGGGAGTATGATGCAGGGGAATATTGGAATTTAAATATAAGAGCTGAAATGTGTCTTAAGAAGGAACAAAGTTGAATTTGAGTTTAAACTTGTTTTCCCTCCAAAAAGGAATTTTAAATTTTTATAATGTAATAGTTGGTATAGGTAAGTCTATTGATGGGTAATGAATAACTAAAGTTTTAAATGAACTTTTATGGTCTCTAAAAGGTCTTATAATTTTTATGAAAGCATAATTCATGTTTGTGTGAGGTGGCAATCCATCACGTCACATAGGTTTAGGAGGTTGTTTGTAAATCTTGATCAAGATTTAGTTATGAATCTTGTTTTGAGAGTATTTGTTTTAAATAGGAGTTTTAGTAGTGTGTTAAAACAAGTTTAGATAGGGGTTAACCTATCAATCCATCGAATGTGTTAGATAATTAATATGTAAACAAGAAAATTAGATAAATAGAAAATGATGATATAAGATTTTTGTATATATTGACCTTACATGGCTAAAAATTGAGTTTATAAGGTATGTTTGAATCATATAATGGTAAGTGATTTGAAATTGTGATTGATTTTGATTATGATTTGTCATATCCAGTAATTTTATTTAGATCAAGATAGTGAGAAGTTGCTAATAGTCTCATTTATGGAGATAACCAAGTCTATTGACAAGGAATTTATATATACAGTTTTGATGCAAACAAAGTCTGAGTTTTAACCTTTCCTTCCTTTGAATTTTATGGATGGTTAGAGAGGGAATATGTATGAATATTTTAGGAGAGATTTGATATAATATTTGTATGGATAGGAATCTATAAGTCACCTTTTGATTGTCATACTAAGTAAGAGTCTGTAGGCTTTCATACAACCATCTGTATATTATACTCTTCCTATTAAGACCTATTTTAGATTCAAAAAACCATTGAAAGAGAGAGAGGATAGTCACATTATGCCTAGGGAAGATACAGATGAGTGTATAACTTTTTGAATTTTTTAAAACTGTTAAAACCCTATCTATACCCTATCCTTGTTCATAAAATATAGTCAATAAAAATAGATTTCTGAGCATAGTATTTATTTTGGTCTAGTAACACATTCTTGATCCCAAAAGGAATCTTGGGTAAGGTTAAAGTGATTGTATAGAAATATTGGAGAGCCTTGTCATAGGTTATAAGGTCTATTAGCATTGAGATATAGACTGAAACTCAACATACCCTATTCATTGTTAGCACAATACAGTCAAATGAACTGAGATTTGGTATTTGTGAGGGCATTTTGGGTTATGGGAGTTTCAAAATTGAATGGAAAAGTTTCGTGGTCATTGGCAATACCTTTAGGAAGTGGTTAGATATTTTTAAATGGTGAGAAATGTTCAAAAATTATTTTTATGCACTCTTAACCTGTTGTAGGCTAGTCTAACCCTAGGTTTAGGGTTTTTGCTACTAGGTGATTTCCCAACATTGAAAATGCCACAAAATTTATAATATTAAATTATTTGATGTCCTCTCACTAATGGAGGTGGTTTTATAGTTGGAAGGTAGGGAAACGTAAAGAAAAGAGACTATATGCTAATGTTAGATGTAGATAATGGCAAAGGGAGAAGGGGTGATATAGTAACAATAAATTTGTCCCAAAAAGAGGGTCTAAAAGTGATTGACTCACCTAGAGGAACCTAATGGGTATAAGAAAATTTCATTGGTTTTCATAAAAATTTAATAAATGTTTTAGACTAAGGATGTTTGTTTAAATAGAGGGTTAATTGGTGAGAGGCTTAAAGAAAGAAGTACATGTTTCTTTGAGAATTGTATCAAAGGATTCAAGTGGGAGTTGTATCGGATAAATGGGTGCTTGAATATGTGATCATTTTTTGTTTAAGATTTTTTAGGTGCTCCCAACAGGGAAGTTTACCTTGAAACAAGGCTACCAAGAGTTTAAAGCTAGAAAGGGACTAGTGGGAAGAAAATGAAGTGAGGGATTGAATTAGTGACATCAATAAGGTTAGGGATGAGTTTGGTAAGGAATAAGATAATATTAATATGATTTTAATCTACATTGTGTTGAAATTTCTCATGTAAGGCCATTTTGGCATTGATGCATTGTGAGAGTATCTTGAAGGTAAAGGTGAGTCCATGAATAAGTATTGATTCAATTTTTTGAATGATGATTTGTTGATAATTTAAAGATCAATTGAAACTAGTATAGATCTCTGAAACATTATGAAGGTACATTTTAACCATATATTGCATGATTACCTTATGAGAATGAGTGAATGAATAAAAGATATTTCTTCAATGGAAGGAAAGGGCAAAGTTTGATATAGAATTAGAATTAGCTCTGCATCACTTTCATAGTTCATGGTTGTCTTAAGTATATTCATGCCAATATGTTAATCACATATTCATGTATTCATTATGAATATCATTTTAAATAGTAAAAATTCATTCCATGATATCTAATTATAGAAGCTATTTAGGTTAATCATGTACAAAATGGTAAGCAATGGTAAATCCCATCTCCTAGGTGATGGATACTTAAGAGGTCATTACATCAGATATTTGCATTAGACTCTTCAAGATCCCCATTTAAACCTCCATGACCTACCCAATTATTTACATTAGAGCACCATGTTTTAGAATGGGTTAAAAGGCCCAATATTACACCATGTAAATTATAAAGCATTGAATAATTGGTTAGATGAACCATTACACCTCTTAATAATACCTTATGATTATAGAGTTGTACGAGGCATACATAGAGTATTTTAGTTTCTCAATTTCCCAATTTGGCACATATACATGATCCTTGGTAGCTTGACTAGTTTACTAAACCATAATCATAGTATATATCACCATATTAGCATCCCTTATATTGGATCATCAACTATCACTCTCTTTCCAAACATATAAAAAAATAAAAATAAAATCAATTATTCAAGAAAACACAAAAATCATTAAAATAGATCAAAAATATAAAAATATTTAGCATTTAATATGTTTACTAGCTTTTAACATGTTTACTATCTTTTGCATATGGTGTTTACTTTAAGTTAGTAAATAGCATATCATTTATATAAACACAAATGCTTCACAGGTAATTTAAAAGTGTGACACATACATACATTACAACCATGATACATTATCATGTACATGTTGTAACCTTGATCTTTTTATATGACACACTATGTTAAGGGCATCTTACTTCTATATGATCATAAGTGAAATAGGTTATATTATTTTATGATCATTTTTCATTATCTTATTGAGCTTATATACTGACATTTGCACATGCATATAATCATATTATTATCATACACAATTTTCTTGATATGTTATTTAATATGACATTTATATAACATATGTATGCAAGGGATAATATGGCTAGTTTCTTACCTTCCATTTACTTCATCTTTTCATATGGATTACTTGAGTTTACTTCTTATTTACTTCTTTGTATTGCATGTGGAATATTTTGAACATGTTTCTTGCTTGTTAGCCACAATGCGCCGAGTCTTTCTTATTTATTTAGTGTGTGGAAATTTTCATATGTTTTCCCATTGAGTGTGTCAAATATGAACATGTCAATTGTTTGTAATCTCTTTAGACCCCTATCTATGTGGCATTGATTACTATTATGTGTGTGCTTGATTGTTTGCTGAGATTTGTATATATATATATTAACATGATTCATATCATGCATCTTAGGTCTTTTTATGTATGAATAATGGGAGATTAATTGATATATATACTCTAACATGATACCACTATATGCTTCTTTACTACATGATTCAAAAATATGCATCATAGTTGTCTTATCTTTTTGAGATAATGTGACTATCACTTTCTCATTTTCCTCACCTCAAAATGGGGTACACATCAGTGGAAAAATGTCATAGAGACATCAAAAAACATGCATATAGTTCAATTAATTGGCATAAATTCATTCATTTTTCATAGTTTACGTGATTCAAATATATATGCTTGGGACATAGTTTTACACATATAGAACATATTTGAAACAATTTTTTTTAGATTAGTGATACTTATTATACACATTATACATAGCAGATGTTACATTTTGACATACACTTAAAATTGAGACACATTTAAGGTACATATGCCATGAAAATGCACCAAATTACATATACCTTTTTATATTATACACACATTTATGCACCGATGCTACCAAGATGTAATGTTTGGGATTTTATCTATTGTAGAAATTATATTATTTTATTAGTGAAATCAAGATTCAATTCCTTCAAATGAATTGGAACTATTTATATTATGTAAATTTGACATGGTTATACCATTTGAATTGAGGAATATTAGATAGATTATGATACACTTGAGTTGTATGATTGATATTATGATCTTTATATGGACATGGAAAAAATCACCCTTAAACTAGATTGGGGGATTATCACACTCTAATTTCTGTCTTCACATCTCCAAGGTTCATTTATAAACATATTTCTAATAATTCAGCTATGAGTCATCACTATCAAAGAAAAGTATCAATGGGGAACATGGTTGCAATGACACATGTGTACTCCTTCCTTCCTCTCATTCATTTAAAGTAATTATTATTAATTTAAAGATTAGATTCATTAGTTAAACCTATAACATGATATTGTTTTATGCCATACACATACAAAAAACTAAAATAGGGCTCAATTAAATAAAGGTGTGTTGTACACACCACAATACATAATTATTTCTTAAACAAGTAATTTCATCTTTATGCATTACTAGATTAAGGGGGCGGTGGGGGGGGGGGGGGATGTAGATTATTAAATATAGATTTATATGTTAAAATAATCTTGTACACTTTAAAAATATTAGTCAAAGATCTACCCTTCAGTTCTTGACGTTCCTTATAGCTGAAAGGCTCTCATTCACCGTCTCATTAGACCTAAATGTTTATCTTGTTGTTTAACCTTGGTATTCAGATTACCTAGATCCCCTATATCCCAAAATATGATTGATTTATTATGTATATCATTTAATATAATTTTCCTGGACATCAAAAAACCTTATATCTTCCTAGGTAGTTGTATTTAAATTTGGATAGAAGCATCGAGGTTGTTGTCCATGCTCTAACACAAGTGTATATTCCTTCTAAACTCTCAAATTTCCAAATATTTTGATATGTATGTGTCAGCCCATTATATTTTATTAAGCATTCCATGATAATATTTTTAAAATAGGTGGTAGAAATACAATTCAAATAAAACTCATTGTTCATTTAGCAAGCACTTCTCAATCTTATACTACACTACTAAAAATATATTGCACAACTAATCTATTATACCTTATGATTTCCTATTTACATATCAATTATATGATTAGTCATATTATAGGTCTAAAAAATTTAAAGAGAATCCATTGAGTCATATTTTCTAATCTAGAAATATATCATTACATGCACTTCCATATAAAATTCTACATCATTGTTCACATACAAGCCAACCCATAAAGGATAACAACATATGTCTGAGGCCCTATTTGAATTATTGGATATGTAGGTAGTGATAATTGATAGAAAGGTATTTAAATTTAGTTTGACTACATGATCCCACTATATTTTTTTTGACAAGGTGATAATACCTAATATGTGGATCTAGGGTTTGAACTATATGTCATGACTTTGCTTAGTTGAACTTGTTTTACTTTTTATTTACTATCTTTTGTTATGAACTATTAGATATATGGTCTATTTATTTTTTTGTTACACTTGTATGATATGTGATTTGATCATTTTTGATATTGTTGAGATAGCTATATGATACAATAATTATGACTGACATCTAGATATTAAATTCTTTATACATGAATGACTATTAATTTAGTTTAGTTGGATATTTATTTTGACATTATGATTATCTAATACTTTTATTTATTTTTATATGTATGAAAAATATTGATGGTCTATTTTGTGACTGTAGGCATTTAAATACATGATCTAGGTTGCATTCGATCTAGAGCATCTAATTAAGATGGAGAAAGATTAAAAAAGTTAAAAAAATTGAGTTTTAACAATCATATGGTTTACTTTGAGTAAGTAATTATGTTTGAATTGATTGTGTTTTGTGTTATTTGGATTAATTTGAATTCTAATGATTAATTGGATTTCAATCCTTAGTCAATTTACATTATTTTATTGAGCACTTTCTTTGCTTAGTTACAAACTCAGTCTTGGTTAAAGTTGTGACACTTTTTGGTATTGCTTTGAATGACATAGTCTTATTTGATTACATTATGTATCCTAGACTAGAGTGTTTATAAATTTTCTCTTCTTACATGTTTATGACTTCACATTATCTTGTATGATCTGGTCATTTTGTTTGATTTGTATGTTTACTAAGGTAGCTAAAGGCATGTTTCATGGTTTATATCATGGTCATTTGTGATAAGAACATGGTCTAGCCAAAAGGGGGTGATGACCCACATTGGACCTATCTTTCTTTTGGATTTTTGTGGCCATAACTATAGTCTTGGAAATTTTTATTTCTCTCGAGGTAATTGGCTAAGGAGCCTTCCATTGGGTTATATGGTCATTTGTTTCATTTAGCTCGGCCATTTTTTTGAATCCCTATTTTTTGTAAACTCTACCATAATTTTTGACTTGTATCCACCATGAGGAAGTATAGTGGGAATTGATAGCCATTATGGCTGGAGTTTTTCATGGGAACTTTAACTAGAATTTATAGATTGACGTGTCAGCCATGGAAAAAATATTTTATCAGAGTTGTTGGGTTTTTCTCCTTCATATAGAAAGCTCAAAATACATGCAAAGATTTGGGAAGGTGGATGAAGGAGAAAATAAAATAGATTAAGAAAAGAGGTGCTTAAAAATTATTATATTTTACTTGTAGACATCCAAGTAACTTTTACATTGAATTTTTAAACATATATAGGTATACCTATTGCATATGCATATCTTGGTTTTTTTCTCTTAATGGATCAAATTTTGTATCTTGGGTGTGTAAGTCAAAATAGGTTTCAATTTTTGTTTTGAGCCTTGCATTTTTAATGGGTTGTATTGCATATAGAGGCTGTCAGTTTTGGGAATATTTCCACTTTATTTCCCTATGTAGCCATGACATTTTTATTAAATACATTTTTATTTTCCCTTAGGGTTTTAAATACAATGTTAAATGGTTTTTAGGTGGTCTTGAAAAGGATTATTGGGGTTCAATCCCACCATTTAAAAATACCATTATTGTGTTGGGTTATGATTGTTTGTATTTTTGTAAATCATTTCATTTTGGTTATAAATACAATAATTTTGTTTTCATTGATAAATAATGGTTGTACATTTGATTGGTCTACAATCATTTCATTTAAAATTTTAATGAGATAAGTGCGATACAATTTTTTTGTCATTAGGGTTTTGACTTGAATCATGATTTTATTTTATCATGCGGATATGATTTCATTTTTGAGTCAAAATGGAGGGTTAGGTGTAGATCTAATTTTATTTCTTGCATATTTTGTGACTTAATTATTGAGGTTGTGAATTGAATGGTTGATTATTAGTATCAAGTGTATGTATATTTTGATAATTACTTTATTAGTACACTCCAATTTCATGAGTAATCTTATTGGTATATTTAATGAAGGTTTTTTATGGTTATAATTAATTCCATTATGGGTTTCATAACCATTTGGTTGGGTTTTGATCTTTCATTATTGTTGAGAGTAAGATTTTATTCATTGAATAAAATATAACTCTCAAATTATGAAGCTCATTATGATGAGGTCTAGCCCTTGGATTTTATTTCAAGGTATTGAATTTTTGAGAGTTAGAATCTAAACAAGTCTCATTACTTTATTTATCTATGAGTTATTTATCTCTTTCAAAACTTTTTATATATTTAATAGGCTACCCATATCTATGTCTAATAGATAGTTGTGGTGGTCTAGGGCCACTTGTGGTTGGGCTCATTGGGATAGGAGAGGTAGGTGCTTCATTAGACATGCATGCAGAGGATTAATTTATTTATAGATATTTGAGATATGTATTATTTTTGTGTATTAAAATTTAAGAGAGGAAGGTAATTTTTTAGAGTGAATTGAATATGTCTTAAATATTATAATATAGGATATTTGTTGTTTACATTTGGTTCTTTCAATTATGGTACGCAATGATGTTGTTATGTTTAATTTTATTTAACATAATAGTTTGGTATTCAAGTTGATTTATAATTGTAAAATACATCTTGTTTATTTAACTTATCATTCCACTCATTATGTTGTTATACATAAATATTCAAAGAAATTTGTTGTTTCATTTAGATGATGTGGAAATATTACATTAGTGCAATTCATATGATAGATTTCAATGGATTGAGTTAGTATTAAGTTTATTCACAACTTAATAATAATTAAATATCCATTAATAACATTTATAAATTTAGTATAGATTAAATGTGGATGATTGTTTAAATGGTATTTGGGTGTTGAGTATAAATATAATGGAAAAGATGAATTACAAAGTAACTAACTTTATTGTTGAAAATAACAGTCTATAAACTATTTAAGATCATATTATGTTATATTATATCGAGTAGAAATATGATTTTTCCTTTAATTATATTTGGACAAATAAATAAGGATACTTGTTCATTATATTATAGTTGTTACTTATCATTTCTTAGTGTTTGAAACTCTTGATATAAGTATGTTTAAAACACATCATGGTTATTCTTTACATATTGTTACTTTTTTGTTTTCACTTAAGGTAACTATATTATTTATGGTTAAGAGGATATAACTTAACTCATTTTTATTAAAGGGTTTAATAAAGGATAATGTTAGAAATATTCCTTCTAAGTGACAAAGAGATTATAAGTTTGGTTAGTAAAAAAAATTTATAGAGTAATATCTAATAACCTAGGTCAATAACACTTGTTATTCAAATAGTCATAAAGCTATTGTAATATTATTGACAACTAAAATATTAGTACTTGTAAATATACATAAATTAAAAGTATATATGGATCTCTGATTATATAAGACGTTAATTTGAGATGTTAGAGCAATAAAATAAAAGGTTAGATTCATTTCCAATAAAAAAATCCTTTTTGGAATGTGGTTCAAACACGAGACGTAAATTGAAAGATAAATTACTGATTTAACTAACAACCTATAATAGGATAAGAAACTTATTTGATAATGTAATAATGATTTAATATCATAATTATTAGTATTAATACACCTATTTTGGAACATGTGAACCTAACTTGTATTCATAAGGAAGTTTATTACATGAATTGAGTTAAAATAAGTATAAATAAAAATCTCATGGACATCGTATAATTTACTTAACTCACTAGATTAACGAAAATCAAACTAAAATTATTTATCACATTTTCATGAAGGCAAATGAAACTAGTCTTCCTTGGTACTATGAATTGAGGATGAGTTTATATGAATGTTCATATGCACATCTTAGGCATGGTTATTGAAACATAACCATAAAACTGAATTTTATTTTGGTATAATTTGATGTATATGCATTGTTCACATATTTACCAATTGACACATATGGATTGAAATGAAGGGTTTAATGTACACTCCAAATATTGTGAGATGGTTAATGGGAAACATGTGTGTACTCATTTTGAAGATATTATGTGATTGATAGCCATTTTTGTAGTTACATCAATCATGATGAACTATTTTTAGACATGTTTAAACCCTCGAAATGAAACATGAATCTAAGATAACCTATAATAACACCAGTTGATTGGTATAAGTGCAAAAACTTTTATGGTTAATGGGAAACATGTATGTACTCATTTTAAAGATATTATGTGATTGATATCTATTTTCATAGTTACATCAATCATGATGAACTGTTTTAAGACATTTCTAAATCCTTAGAATGAAACATGAATGTAAGATAACCTATAATAACACCATTTCATTGACATAAGTGCAATAACTCCTATGTTTATCATGGTATAAAGATCACATAGGTATCACTTTTGTATGAACCATACTTGTATAAAATGTAAGCAAAGTATTTCATTGGAATTAATAAATATTATATTACTTTTAGAAATGTACTTTAATGATCATGTCATATTATCTATATTTTTTTATATCTTGCTTAATCAAGATTAGTTTGATGATTCTTCTACTAAATATATTTTCCTTTCATAATTTGGTTATTGAACTCTTTTTGATTTATCCAATGAATTACATACTATTTTATGGTCTATATAGGCACTCTAGTAAGTTCATAAATTATTGACTAATTTTTTAGGAAGACTATATATAAAGTACATAGATAGGTGTGTGTGAGTGTTCATAAATTGACTAGAATATATTTGAATACTATGTGGTTAAAATTATCCTTAATAAATTCATTGTTTATTTATTGACTTGGTTTAGTTCCTATGTTGGCTATAACATAGTTATGAATCTCATTACATATTTTAGACTATCTTTGCTTGAAAACCCTATGCCTTAGTTAGTTATCTTGATGTTAAAAAAATTGTGGTTATTACATATTGGTATCAAAACAAGTTTTATTTCTCTAGGAAACTTTGGGGAATGTTACTTCTTATTTTTTCTACTGAGATGTTGTTTGTTTCACCTTAAGATGGTGAGAACAAGATCTAGAATAATTTACAATAACCTAAGGAACTTTAACCCTAGTAGAGGTTTAGGTAGAGGTCATAGGGATAATATTCATGAAATAAAATAACCTCATCCCAATGATGTCGGTATTAATGTTGGAGTGCTAACCATAAATAAAACAACCCCAATGTTAATTGAAAGGTAGTATTAAATGGTATATTGACTAATTTAATTGCACTTCAAATCAAGATGGAAAGCCAAGAACTTAGATTGAATAGTTTAGATAGAGTTCCACCTAAATAAATACCTCTTAGAGAAGAAGGACATGGTGGTGAGCAAGACCTCCAAGACAACCCTATAAATGTAATTGATCTCATTATCAAAGAATTGAAAATGTTATTTCCACCCACCTTTTGGGATGAGGCATCAAGTGATGCAATAGATTCATGGTTGGTTAACATGTAGAATTAATTTAATCTACATAATATGCCCTCTAATTTGAAGGTAAGATATTGATTATAAATTAGTATAAGCTACAACTCTATGGTGGAATCACATCTATAAAATAAAGGGGTACTAATCAGTGACTCTTACCTTGTCTACATTCAAAAGATAGTTTCATAAGAGGTATCTTAGCTCAAACATTAAAGAACAAAAAAAAAGTAATTTATATTTTTTAAATAAAGAGAATATGTTAGTAACTAAGTATGAAAATGATTTTTTGAACCTGTTGCATCATGTCAACTACATGAATGATGAAGAAAATAAAGTGACTAAATTTAAGTTAGGATTGAAAGAAATATTGATGCATGACATCGATATGACCAACCCTAGGCGTTTAACTACTACCATTGAAAATGTTCATTAGGTAGAAGAAAAATAGAAAGATTTTTAAAAAGAGAGTTAAGATTTTAAGCATAATAGATAATAGGCTAAAATGAAGAAAATGTTCCCTTTACCCAATAAATTTAAGAAATATGATCAAAAATATATTTTTATTAGGAGTACTAGTGGTTTTAATAAGATCCAACGGTAGAATAAAAAATTCAAAAATCATAAATTTTCTAAGGATTTAATTTTTAATAAAAATTAGAACCAATGTGGTAAAAATATCCCTATCATTGGGGTAACCACCATTCTTGTATCACCCCAAAGAACTGTAGTGTGTTGAAAATGTGGCAATAATAATTATTACAAGGGTTGTCTCAAGTTAAAGTTGGGTCAATCAACCAACCACATGGTTTACGTAGTGGTGGATACTAAAACTAAATATTTTCAAGCCACCCCTATTGAATTTAGAGGTAAATTAAATGATATTTTTATTTATATATTTTTTGATTTAGGAGAAACCAATATCTTTGTTAATTCTAATATTTTAAAAAGTTGTAAAATATATTCTATGACATTGAGGGAAGGTTGGGATTATGAGTTTGGTTCAGGCAAGAGGGTGCCAATTTTAATATATATTCAACAAGTAAGCTTAGATTTAGGTAATTTTAGACCAAATTTAAACTATTTATAGCCCCCCTTGGTTATTATGATGTCATTATAGGTATAGATTGGTTGAAATAACATAAATATAATCTAGAATGTTGTAATAAAGTGGTAAAGCACTATGATGACATGGGAAATTTAGTAGTGATGTAAGGGTTGTTGAAGTCCAAAGTATGCATACTTCTATCAACTTTGCAATTGAAGAAAGCAATGTATAAGGGATGGATGCAATCTATATACATTATAGATGTAAGAAGTAACTCTTGTAATTGAGTTAGAATTATAAGAATATCCATTTTAATGGAATTTTCTAATGTTTTTCTTATAAAATTACCTATTTTCCTTGTAAGAGGGAATTTCAATTTTCTATTGATGTTATACCCGAGGTAGCCACTGCATCTAAGACACCTTACCACATGAACATGCAAAATTTACAAGAGATTAAAACTCAATTATAAGAACTATTAGAAATTGAAAGCATTAGGTCAAGTGTGTCATCTGGGGATGCACATGTGGTCTTTGTGGAAAATAAGGATGAAAATTTACAATTATGTGTTAATGATTGCATGCTTATTAAGGTTACTATCAATAATTGATATCTTTTTCTAGTGATAGATGATATGTTTGATCAAATGAAGTATGCAATTATATTTTCTAATATAGAGTTGAGATCAAGCTATCATCAATTGAGAATCAATGATGAGGACATTCAAATGACCAATTTTAAAACTTAGTATGGACATTTCAAGTTTACGATAATGGCATTTGGTCTAACTAATACACCTATTGTATTTATGATTCTTATGAATAACATATTTATGTATTTTCTAGAGAATTTTTATTTTAATTTTTATTGATGACATATTAAGCTATTATAAAAATACAAATGAACATGAAAAACATTTGCATCTAGTGATGTAAAGGCTAAAGCATCATATATTATATGGTAAGATGTATAAATGTGCATTATTCTAAAGGAAGATTCATTATTTAGGTCACATAATATCTAAGGTTAGTATTTATATTGATCCAACTAAGACTAAGGTAATCCAAGAAATGTTTGCTCTTAAAAATGTTCAGGAAGTAAGTAGATTTATGGGGTTGGCTAGTTACTATAAAATATTTGTTAAATTTTTTTCAAAGGTGGCTAACCCAATAATTTCTTCTCAACACAAGGGTAAGAAGGTTGTTCAGACTTTTGATTGTGAACATGATTTTTAGAATATTAATTATATGTTAAAAATAACATATGTGCTTATTATACTAGATCATAATGGTGATTTTGATATCTGGGCTGATGCATCCAAAGAAGGCTCGGGTGATGTGTCTATCGATAATGGTCAAGTTGTGGCTTATAAGTCATGATAATTTAAATATCATGAGAAAAATTACACCACCCATGACCTTAAGCTTATTTACATTGTTTATGCTTTGAAGAAATGGAAACACTTTTGCCGGGTAAGTATTTTGAAATAAAATTTAATCATCATAATTGGGAACACTTATTTTCTAAGGATGATTTGAATGCATACCAACATAGATGGTTAGAATTTATGAGTAATTTTGATATGAATATTTCATATGTGAAAGTTAAGGAGAATCATGTTGTTGATGCACTTAGCCAATGCATGTATCTCATTTCTTTATCTACTTTGCATAACTATTCTAGAACTAAAATTTTAGAATAATAATGTTCTGATGAAATTTTATAAGAGATAAGTGTATGTTTGACTGATGAACTTATGAAAAATATTGTATGTTACTTTTTGTTGATTTTGATGGTTTGATTAGATATAAAAACTAAATTTATGTGCCTAAGTCTCATTATATAAGGAACATTTTACTAAAATAAGTGCATACAACACCTTATTTACTCATTTCAGTATCACAAAGATGACACATGAGCTGAAAAGTTTGTATTATTGGCCCAGTTTGAAATATAAAATTGATGACTTTATGGGAAAATGCTTGGAATGTTAGCATGAAAAAGATAAACATTGTCATCCAGGAGGATTGTTGTATCTGCACAAAGTTATACAAAGTAAGTGGAATATTATGTATCTTGATTTAAAGTTGGTTTGCCAAAATATTGAAGTAACCATGATTCCATTCTATTTTTAATTGATAAATTTATCAAGGTTGGCCATTTCATTCTAGAAATTTAATTGATGATACATTTGTGTTTGTTAAATTTTTTTTGAAAGAAATATTATAGTTGTATGGCATGTATGAAGTTATTATTTTTGATAGAGATAATCTTTTTACTTCAGGGTTTTGAAAAACATTGTTTGTTGTTTTTAGTAAAATTTTAAACTTTAGTTCATCTCATAACCCAAAAATGGATGGTCAGATGGAAAGGTTTAATCAAATTATGAAAGACATGTTCATAATGTATATGATGGATCAACAAGGTAAATGGGAAGATTATTTACACTTAGTTGAATTTTATTACAGTAACACATATCATTTTGTTATTAAAATGTGTCAATTCAAAGCTCTATATGGGTGTAAATGTAGAACTCTTCTTGGTTGAGAAAATTTATAAAATATAGCTATTTCTAGTCCTAATGTTTTTCAAGAGTATGATAGGCAAATGGAAATCATAAGACAAAATCTCAACTCTAAATTTAAGAGATAAAAGAGCTATGTAGATTGAAAGAGGTCACCACAAGAATTTAAATATTGTGATAATGTTTCTTTGCATGTTAGACCATAGTATCATTCAATAAAATTTATAAAATATTCTAAATTATGTCATCAGTTTATTGGACAATTTAAAATTTTAGAGAAAATTAGTCTTGTTGCCTATCAACTAGCCCTTGTTCCTTCTCTGTCCTAGATTCATGATGTTTTTTATTTTTCCTTATCAATAAAATACATGCCTAATCCTTCCCATGTTTTTTATTGGACTCACCTTCAAGTTTTGTAAGAAGAAAATATCAGTTGGAACCAGTGAGGATCTAGACTATCACAACATTAGAATACAAAACATTGAGATTTACCAAATACTAGTCTAATGCGATCATTTATCTGAAACAAACTCTACTTGATAAAGATGCAAGTATTTTAGAGAAAAACTATCATTTTTTATTTTGATTTTCATGATGACTCTTTTTTAAGTGGGGGAGGATGTCATAACCCTACTTAGATAAAAAAAAATTACTTGTTGTTTAGTATGTTATGTTATGAACTATTGGATATATGGTTTATTTATTATTGTGTTATGATTGTATGATCTATGATTTGATCATTGATGATATTACCAAGACATTTATCTAACATAATAGCTATTATTGAAATCTAGATATTGAACTCATTATTTGTTAATGACTATTGATTTAGTTCAGTTGGATCTCTATTTTGAAGTTATGATTATCTAGTATATTTATTACTCTTTATATATCTAGATACTATTGATGGTGTGTTCTATGATTGCATGCATTTGAGTACATGAGCTAGGTTTTTTTTAGACCTGACCAACCAATTAAGATGGAAAAAAATAAATAAAATACTAAAATTTAGCTTTGATAGTCTTATGATTTAATTTTGAGGAATTACTTATGTTTGATCTATTATGTTATTTGTTACTTGGCTTCACTTTGAATTTTGAGTGTACAAATTGATTTGAGTCCTTCATTAGTTTATATTATTTTCTCAAGTATTGTCTCTATTTTATTTCAAACTTATTTTTATTCTAAGTTGTGACACTTATCAGCATTGCTTTGAATGACATAGTCTTGTTCGATTATGTTATTTATCCTTGATTGGAGTGTTTATAACTTATCTTTTATTACATGTTTATGACTTCACATTATCTTGTATAATATATTACTCATGTTTAGCTTGTAAATTTTTTAAGGTAGATGAAGGCATGTTCTATGGTTTATAGCATGGTCATTTTTTACAAGAACTTGGTCTAGCCAAAAGGGGGCCACGACCCACCATGGACTTATCATGCTTTTGTATTTTTATGGCATAGTATTGGGCATTGTTTTTTCCATTGAGGCAATTGGATCAAGAACCTTCCATTAGGTTATATGGAATTTTATTTGATTGAGTTTGACTATTTTTGGTAAAGCCCTAGATTAGGGAAACTCTGCCAAAATTCTATTCATGTGGTTGCCATGAGGAAGTATAGTAGGAATTTATAGCCATTATGGATGGAGGTTTTCACTAGGATTTCAACTAGAAGTTATGGTTTGATATGTTAGTCGAGAGAAAATATTTTCTCAGAGTTGTTAGGTTTTTATCCTTCATACAATGAGATAGAAAATTCATGTAGAGACCTGGGAAGTTGGGAAAGTAGAAAATAAAATACAAGAAGAAAAGAGGTGCTTATAAATTATTACATTTTACTTACTAACATCCAATTAAGTTTTACATTATATTTTCAAACATTTGTAGGTGTACTTATTGCATATGTATATCCTGGTTTTTTCTCTTAATGGCTCAAATTTTGTATTATGGGTGTACATGCTAAAATAGGTTTTGGTTTTTGTTTTGAATCCTAGATTGTTAATGGATTTTATCACCTATATGGGGAGTCAGTTGTGGGTTTGTTTACACTTTATTTGTGTATGATGCAATGGCATTTTTATGAGACGCATTTTTATTTTCCCTTAAGGTTTTAAATTCAATGTAGAATACTATTTAAGTGGATGCAGAAATGATTATTTGGGCTCAATTCGGCCCTTCAAAAATACCATTACTATGTTGGGTTATCATTGTTTGGATTTTTGTAAATCATTTTGGTTTGGTTATAAATGTAATCATTATGTTTTCCTTGAAAAATCATGGTTGTAAGTTTGATTGGTTTGCAATCATTTCATGGAAAATTTGAATGAGATAACTGGACTATGATTTACTTATCATTAGGGTTTTGACTTAAACCATGATTTTATTTTATCATTCGAATATGATTTCATTTCTAGGTCAAAATGGAGGCTTAGGTGTAGATTCAATTTTTAATGATTGTATATTTTGTGACCTTATTGTTGAGATTGCAAGTTGAATGGTTGATTGTTAGTATCATGTGTATGCCTCTTTTGATGATTACTTGGTTAGTGCACTCCAATTTACTGAATAATCTTCTTAGTATATATGTTTAAGTTTTTTATGGTTATAATTAAAACTATTTTGGGTTTCATAACTTTTTGGTTGAGTTTTTTTCTTTCATTATGATTATTTGATAATAAGGAACTGGTTTATATTATAGCTTTCTTATATTTGATAATTTGGCATTGTGTGTGTGTGTGCGCGCGCACACACATGTGTGTGTGTGTGTCCATATATATCAACAAACTAAATTATTTAATTGATCTATTCCTATGATTATAATAGAATATATACACATTAGATTACCAAAAATATGGTAACTATCTTGTATGAAGGGCGAAGAGGAGAAGTCTAGAAAAAATATAGAATTATCTATAACCGACATAGATAACTCTAGAATTGACTAAAAATAATGTAATATAGATTGATAAAAACTATGCTACGATGTCATTCCCCCCTTTATTACATTATTTTTTCAAATGTACTCCCTAAAATTTTAAAATTTCACCTTTCCAAGGGTTTTGGTAAGTATATCTTCTATCTATGAATCTATAGGGTAGTAGTAGAGCTAGATGTGGTGGTTTAGAACCTATTTTTGAATGTAGTGACATTCAACCTCTATATGCTCTGTTCATTCATGATAAATAGGATTATTCACAAGATTTAACACACCTTGATTGTCACAATGAATGATGGGTGGATTCTTTTCATTATAGTCCATATAAGCTAATATATGATGTAACCATATCACTTTGCACATAGCTCCACATGTGATGTGATACTCTGCCTCAGTAGATGAGAGATCAACAACAGTTTGCTTCTTACTAATCCAAAAGATCGGTCCAGATCTGAGATGACTTATGTATCATGATTTTGAATTTCTATCATCAATAGATCTAATGTATTCTAAGTCAGTGTATCCCTAAAAGAAGAACTAACTATTCTTCTTGTATTCCATATCATACTCTAGTATACCTCAGACATATCTTAAAACATGCTTTGTCACAACATAGTGACATTTCTTTAGTTCTTTCATAAATCTAGAGAGATAGCTCATAGCAAAATATATATTTGATTTGGTGTAGGGCAATTAGATGAGACTCCCAATGATTTGTCTATAAAGAGTTGCATTTACTTGATGTGAAGCCTAGAATCGAGAGAGTTTTAAACCTTTCTCCATCGATGTTGAAAGTGGATTACAATTTGACATTCTATATTTTTCTAGGACTGTCTTGGCATATTTTATTTGGGAGATAAAAATGTGATTTTATTTTTTCCATATCTCCAAGCCAAGACAGTAATGTAGTAACCCCAAGTTAGTCACATTGAAGGATATTTTGAGGTCATTATTCACAATACCAACCTGATCTTCTAAACATCCAGTGATCATAAGATTATCCACATATAGAATAAAAATGAAAATATATATTCCAACCTTCTTTATAGACAAGTTAGAATTTGAGGGGCTACAAGTAAAACCATGCTGAAAATGGTGATCATCTATTTTGGTGTACCATGCCCCAGGAGCTTTTTTCAGTGAGATTCCATACCTTTTTAGGATGTTTTTCATCAAAAAATCCTTCTAGTTGGGTCATGTATACTTCTTCCTTTACATCACCATTAAGAAAATCAATTTTTATGTCTATCTACTGAAGTCACCATCCATTCTATGCTACAAGTGTGCAAATAACTTTGATGGTCTTGATCTTTGCCATGGGTACAAAGTTCTCTTTATAGTCAATGCCCTCTTTCTAAGCATATCCCTTTGCTACAAGCTATGCTTTGTGTTTGTCAATGGATCCATTTGAGTTGTAGTTTTTTTTGAAAACCCATTTACAACCTATGGGTTTCTTTCTTGTAGGCAGATCAACTAGTTCTCAAGTCTGATTCTTCATGAGTGAATCATACTCAACATCCATTGCTTTCTTCCTTTGTGATTGATTTAAAGCTTCATGAACATTATCAAGTTTGGAGTTATCAACTATTGTACTCATCAGCAAAAAATTTACCTCATGTCTTATCTAACTCCTTTTTTTGACTTTAGGTGTATGGGAGTCTCTGTTGGTGCCTAGCACCCACTTTGGATGAGAACTCTGATACTATTGTGAATAACTACTTTGTTGATGTGAAAAACTACCTGGTGGATGTTCTAATTATCCAAGATAAACATACAACTCCCCTTGCAGCTCTTCTTCCTAGTGAGAAGTCTCCTCATCATCTGACTAAGGAAGTAATCAATGAGAGGTGGTCGGTATTGATTTGCCATTCTGCATTACTGAGTTAAAGGATGACTCATCAAAACCACATCTCTGCTTTCATAAATTTTCCTTGATTAAGGATCCTTGAGATAATATGCCTTTGAAGTAGTGCTATAGCCCAACAAGATACATGAGAGTGTTTTGGACTCGAGTTTCTTCCTCTTTTGAGTTAGTACATACATATATGTTGTACAACCAAAGACTCGTAAATGAGAAATAGATGGATATTTACCACTCTATACCTATTATAACATTTTGTCCTTCAAAATCTTTGTTGGTTGCCTATTGGGAAGATAAATAGCTATCTAGACTACTTCTACCCAATAGCATTTTTCTAGATTTGTTGTTGATAGCATGCAGTGAGCCTTTTCTATCATAGTGTGATTGCATCGCTCAATAGTGCCATTTTGTTGGGGCGTGTAGGGAGTAATCAAATTATATTTTATTCTTTGTTTTTTTAGGAATGCAAAGAATTTATTTGACATGAATTCCCCCTAAATCTAAGTGGAGGTTACATAGAGGTTATTCAATCTCCTTTAGAACCTGCTAATAGAAGACCTGGAAATGATGAAGGGCCTCACTCTTATTTTTTAGGAATAATACCCTCATCTTATAAGCTTATATCCCAGGAATGAATTAGGTAGTGGGACATTCAAATAGGTATGAATAACTTCCAAATGCTTATTAGTATGAAAGGAGCTTTTTTAAATGTATCCCTATGTTGTTTACCTGCAAGGCATCTAGGGTAAATAGGTAAGGAACTGAATAAATTTGTAAGTCCATGTACCATCCCTTTAGAACATAGCTAATATAAAGATCTAGATAATAAATGACCATAACGATAGTGCCAGAGGGTAATGGATTCTACCATTGAGGTAGATAGAGATAATGTAGAAGATGAAACAGTATCTAAAGAAAACAAGTTATCTTTCAGAAAAGCTTTAGCAAGAAATTTACCTTTTCGTGAAATTAGGTAAGTTTTGATTTATTTTTTGATAACAAATTCCACCTTCACTTGAGATTTAAGAGATGATTGACTGATACAAGATTATATGTCAATCCAAGAACATATAGTACTTTGTAAGTGTACATTTCCATGTTTCAAAGGGAGCTGTAACTTTACATATTCTTTCTATGACATACTCTTTATCATTAGTGATCCTAACCTGATCTCTAGTGGGTTGATGTATCAGTGAATCAAATAGCTTCTTATCACCTGTCATGTGCTTAGTAGCACTTGAGTCAATCAACTTGATATTCCTCATGGGTTTGGTCTAGGAGACCAGTACTACATTCTTATCTTCATCAGTTGTTGTTTCATCATCTTGTTGGGTAATGAGATGTCCCTTCTGCTTCCACTAGTGGGGATGTCTTTTTGACTTCTGATTATCATCACACTCTGATGTGCTTGGCTTGCTTGCAGATCCTTTCTTTTAGCTACTGTACCAATTTTTTTCTATGTCATGAGTGTTGGTATGGCAAATGTGACACCACCTCTTTGACTTATGTGATTTATGACGAGATAATTGTTGTTGTTTCTATGATTGCTTTTTTGGAGGTCCCTTGCATGATTTTTGACCTTGTTGCTACTTTGTGTTAAGAGCTTTATCTTCAAACTCATCTTGTGTTGAATTGATGGCTTCTTCTTGTTGCAACAGGTTCATGAGCTCTTCAAATGACACTTTTTGTTTACATACATTTAATGTCGTGATGAACACTTTGAATTGGGAAGGTAGTGCTCGCAAGGCGATTAGGACCAAAGTTTGGTCATCTACCATTTCACTGAGAGCTAACAACTATGTTCGTAACTCAGCTACTAAATGTAAGAATTCCTCAACTATTTTGTCAGACTTTATAGTGAGTGTATAAAGTTTCAACTACAAATGGAGGATATTCATCTAATTTTTGGCCTCATATATAGTTGTTGATTTGTTCCACATTGTATTTTTTTAGTTAGCATCCTTGATATGTGACTACATGTAATCCGTGATGCTTAGAACAATTAGCATTAAGGTCTTAACATTAGCTTGTTCATACTTTGTGAGTACATCAGGGTCAGTGGGAAATTGTACATTCCATGTCATGGTGCCCCATAGTCCTTGAACTGAATGATCATATGCATCTTTGTTTTCCAAGCAGCATAATTTATCCCCTTAAGAAGTTTGGCATCTGAGAGGAGCAACTTTGGAGCAGACATATTTAAAAATATACATTTTATTGATTTGAAAAAGAATTACAAGTCTTATAACTTAATGATGAGAAAAATGGGCTCAAAGATGAGCACAATAATGATGTGCTAAGAAACGAGGATGTTTCTTGGGATGTTCAATCCTGTCTTCACAGTTAGCTTTGTATCTAGTGTCAATTTCTTCACAAATTCTCTTTGCTTCACAGTGTATGTCAAACAAGATGTATTCTAGAAGTCCTTTGTAGATAAGCTCATCAAACTAAAGGTTTTTATAATCATGAAGGGATTTTAGTATGGCTAAATAAAAACTAGTGTTTTTTGATGGTTTTCCATGGTCTGTGAGCTTTCAACAGTTTCACCACTAGACATATGTGGCGGTCTCACTCACGTCTTGCTTACTTTGACTGACTTGTTCATGTAGAATTTTTAAATAAAATTAAATCATAGACAAATATATGCAATATTCATAATACATAAGAGATAAGAGTTGCAAAAATAAAAAATTCTTCTTCTTCAAAAAATTGGAATCATTCTCCTTCTTCTTCTTGAAAATAAAGATCAATTACAATGTATTAATAGAATTGCATGTGAACATGATTTTCTAATTATTGAATAAAATATTTTAAATTTATCTAAATAATAATTTTCATGTAATAGCAACTAAAACTAACTCTAACCTTTCTAAGGCTTTATTTTTTTCTAAAAAATATATTAACTAAAAATTAACTAACTGTCTAAATTTAGCTCCACAAAAAACTGTTCATGCAAACTAAATTTACACTAATACTCTAAAAATAGAACTGAGTGAACTGCACTTCAGCATCACTTTTCAACATACTCCCCCTTGATGCTAAGTGGGCTCACAATTTGATCTCTGAGTGTCAAAAACTGATCTGTTGCAATTGATTTCATAAAGATATCTGCCAACTATTCTTTAGTGTTGATGTATTTCAATTCTAATACCTTCATCTGCACTAAATCTCAGATAAAATGATGCTTTAAATCAAAATGTTTTGTCTTGCTGTGATGGACTGGATTCTTGACCAATTTAATAGCATTAATATTATCACAAAAAATAACTGTGGGCTGAACTTGAATCTCTCCAATTTCTTGAAGAAGTTTTCTAAGCCATAATGATTGTGTCCTTGCTGAAGTGACTACAACATACTCTGCTTCTATAGAAGAAAGGCCAACTATACTTTGCTTCTTTGAGCTCCAAGTAATTAAACCAGAACCAAAAGAAAAATAATTCTCAGATGTTGACTTTCAGTCATCCAAACTACCTCCCCAATCAAAATCACTAAAACCAACAAGATCGAACCTTTTAGAAGTGTAGTAATGAATACTAAAATCTAGAGTGCCTTTCACATACCTCAAAATTCTTTTATCTGCCTTCATATATATTTCTGATGGCTCTGCCATGTACCTTGAAACAAGTGAAACTAAATAAGCAATATCAGGTCTTGTATGAGCTAGAAACATTAAGCTTCCAACAACACTTCTATAGGCTATCTCATCAACTCTTTCAACGTCATCATCTCTACACAACACAACTCCATGAGCAAATGGAGTGGAGACTAGTTTACAATCAACCATATCAAGTTTCTTCAACATATCTTTAGCATACTTTGTTTGACAAATAAAAATTTTATTCTCCCTTTGATAAACCTCCATTCCTAAAAAATATTTCATAAGGCCTAAATATTTCATCTCAAATCCATTCATCATGGAAACTTTGAATTTATCCTTCATCATAGAATCGCTACCCATATACAACAAGTCATCAACATACAAAATTACAATTAGAATATCATTACCTTCTTATTTGTAGTAAAGGGTAGGTTCATTCTTACTTCTTTGAAAGCTATTCTCTTGAAAATATCCATCAATCCTATCATACCATGCTCTTGGTGCTTGTTTGAGGCCATACAAAGCCTTCTTTAACTTATAGACATGATTTTATTTTCCTTGCACTTCAAAACCTTGTGGTTGTTCCACATATACTTCTTCTTCTAAGTACCCATTCAAGAAGGCACTTTTCACATCTATATGATGGATGCTCCAATTATTTTGAGCTGCTAATGAAATCAGCATTCTAATGGTCTCTTGTCTTTCTATTAGTGCAAACGTCTCTTCATAATCAATGCCATACTTTTGTGTGAAGCCTTTAGCAACTAATCTCACCTTATGCCTTTCAACACTTCCATCACTGTTACACTTAGTCTTGTAGAATCATTTGGTGCCAATATTCTTCTTGTCATGTGGAAGCTTTGTAAGCTCCCAAGTGTCATTCCTATGAATAGAATCCATCTCTTCTTGCATTGCTTGTATCCAAACCTCATTAGTATATGCATCTTCAAAACATGATGGTTCAAAATCAGCCTTGGTAAGTAAAGCAAAATTCAGTGTCTCACCTCTTGAATTTTCTTCATGTGCTTGATTTGAACTCCTTTGATAAATGTCACTCAATATTCTTACCTTCATTGTAGAATTAGGACTTGAATCTGGACTTACACTTGGAATTGAACAACTAGATGAGGGGTTACTTGGTGGATTTGTAGCACTTGGAATAAAAATATTAGTGGGCTGCCCATGATCAATATCATCCATAATAACTTCATTTAAAATAGAATTTGACTTCTCCATATGGCCTTTTTGATGACCATAAACTCCCCCTTCATCAAAAATCACATCTCTTGACACAATAAGCTTATTAGTGAGAGGATTATATAACCTATAAGCCTTACTTTCCTCACTATATCCAACAAAAATACATGACTCACTTTTGGGATCTAACTTTTGCCTCTTTTGATCAGGAACATGAACATAGGCTAAGTAACCAAAATTTTTGAAATAATTAACATTTGGTTTTTTTCATACCAGGGTTCATACATAGTCACCTTGTCAAGTGCACTAGTGGGACTCCAATTGAGAATATATACTGCTGTATTAACTGCATCTCCCCAAAAAGAATTACTTAATCACTTTCTTTGTAGCATGTTTCATGCCATCTCTACCACTGTATGAATCTTCCTTTTAGCTACACCATTTTGTTGAGGTGTGTATGCAGTGGTGTGTTGTCTTCTAATGACATGCATATCACAATAACCTTGAAAGGCTTTTGAACAAAATTATCCTCCACAATCAGTCCTTAAGCATTTGATTTTGCACCCTTTGTCATTTTCTACAAGGGCTCTAAACCTCTTGAATGTCTCAAGAGATTCACCTTTGGTCTTCAAAAAATAAACCCAACACTGTCGTGAGTAATCATCAATAAAAGTAATGAAATATGATGACTTACCCAAACTCTTTGTCTGCATAGGACCACAAATGTCTGAATGAACTAACTGGAGTGGATAATGGGCCCTCCATGCATTGCCTTTCAGAAATTTCTCTCTTGCATGTTTTCCTTTAGCACATCCTTCACAAACTTCTTTGTGTTCTTCAACCTTAGGTAAACCAGAAATTAATTATTTTGATGTTAGAATCTTCAAACTATAAAAATTGAAATGCCCATACCTGAGATGCCACAACCAACTTGTATCTTCATATGCCATATTGACAAGGTTCTTGTTATGTTCACCAAACTTCAATGGAAACATCCTATTCTTTGTCATAGGCACAACTGTTACCACCCTATTTCCTTGATTCTTATCATAAATTATACATTGTTGATTTTCAAATAAAACTTTATAATTCTTCTCACATATTTGTCTAACACTCAACAAATTATGCTTTAAATTTGGAGTGTAATAAATGTCTTTAACACTCGTCATACCTTCTTTTGTATGGACTTCCATAGTTCTTTTTGCAGCAACCTCCAATGATTTGTCATCACCAAGTTTGATCTTGGATTTAAAAATTTTATCCATTATAGAAAAAAGTTTTTCATTCCCTGACATGTGGTTAGAACATCCCGAATCTAAATACCAAACATCTTTAGAAATATTTTCAGCGTTGTCATAAGATAAAAATGAATTATCTGTAGGATTCTCATCACCTTCTTGAGCATAATGAACGCTTTTACCATTATTACCTTCTTTTAATCTACACTCATAATTAAAGTGGCCATACCTGTTACAATGATAACACTAGATATTTCTTTTATCAAATCGGCCTCTACCTCTTCCTCTAAAACCACCTCATGCTTGGAAACCACCTCTGCCTCTATTTCCTCTTGAGTAATTCTGAGTTTGACTTCTACCTTGGCCTAGATTAGTTTTGATGCTATTATTGGCATCTTCATTCTTTGTGATTTGTAATTTGAAGGAGAAAGCTTTCTCATCACTTTCTCCAAATGAATCTCTCAATCTTTCTTCATGAGACATCAAAGATCCAACTAGATGATCAAATTGAAGGGTAGACAAATTCTTGCTTTCTTCTATGATTATGGCAACATGGTTCCACCTTGGTGTGAGAGTCCTCAACACCTTTTTGATCACAACCTCATTGTTCACAATTTCACCAAGTGTAGCCATCTTATTGACCACATCTTTTACTCTGATACAATAGGTACTCACACTTTCAGCTTCTTGCATCTTTAAATTCTCGAATTCTCTCTTCAATGTCTGTAACTTGATAACTTTGACTTGATCACTACCTTGGTAAGCTTCTTTTAGAATCTTCCAAGCATCCTCTACTGTCTTTGCTCCTGCAATTCGCGGAAATAGGCTCATATGCTTCGACTGATTACAAGCTCAAATTCAGCCAGCTCTTTCGATTCACCGCTGTGGGTTTTGAACCCCAGTCATCTCAATCCAATCCTCAATATTATCGAGATTGAACAAATAATCTAGTTCTTTTGACACTAATGAGAACACTTCAAAGTGTCTGTGTGTCAAAATCCGTTGAGGGCGTTGATGTCTCAAATTTGAATCTTGTTCAAATGCCACACACTGTTGCTCAGACTTTGTTGTTTTTTTCTACAAATTGATTAGCAGTTATATATGTTTCTGCTACGTATCTCTCACAAACCAATGAACTTCGATCGTACTTTTCTCTCCACAGTGACTGCTACATTTCTTTGATTTTCTATTGTACGTCATGTATCTTTTACTGTAGGCATCTCCTAAGTGATTTCCTCGCTGACAGCTACAATCCCTTCACACTTGACTGCTGCATGGTCGCTTCTGCAGGCTCACTTCACTTCTATTTCGACTACAAGTGCGCAGTAGGTCCCAATTTCCAGCAGGTAGGCAGGTTGGGAGATTTATTTTCTGCCAATGGCTATTGTTGTGAATTGGCTTTTCTCTTTAAACGCTTTCCACCAAACTTCTGTGTCTGCGTCGAATGGCTTCCTCACCAGCTGTACCAGACTTTTCTAGCAACTCTAATAGCTCTGATACCAGAGATTGTCAGCAAACTGAATTGTTTTAATTGATTTATTCCTGCGATTACAACAAAATATATACACAGAAGATTACCAAAAATATGGTAACCGTCTCGCATGAAGTGCGGAGAGGAGAAGTATAGAAAAAACTACGGAATTATCTATGACCAACATATATGACTCTGGAATCGACTAAAAATAATGTAATATAGATCGCCAAAAACTATGCTACGCTGTCAATACACACACATAGATATATATAACACACAGATACATTGTAGATTGTTGAGAATCAGATTTTATTCATTGAATAGAATATGACTCTCAAATTATGAAACTCAGTATGATGAGCTGTAGCCCTTGGATTTCGTGCCAAGGTATTGAGTTTTCATGAGTTGGAATATGAACATGTTTCATTTATTTTATTTAATAGATGTTTTTTTGAGTTAATCTTTGAATTATTTTTCTTTTTAAGTCCTTTTTCTATCTTTACTCAACTCCTTTATCCAAATCTAACATATGGTTGGGTGTTCTAGGGCTATTTATTGTTGGGCTCATTAGGATTAAAGAGGTGGGTGATTTGTTGAACATGCATGCATAATATTTCTATATATATTTTTATTCTAAACATATATTGTTTTTGTGTAGTGAAAATGAAATGAGGAAGATCATTATGTAGAGTGAATTGAATAAGTCTTTTGCTATTATATTGTAGGATCTTCATTGTTTACATTTGGTTCTTTCAATTATAGTATGCATTATCCTTAATTATTTTTAAATAGGTTAGTTTGGTATTCAAGTTGATTTATAATTATAAAATTCATGTTTTTCATTTAGCTTAATATTCCACTTATTATGTTGTTATAAGTGAAGCTTTAAGAAATTTTGCTATTTCATTTAGATGATATGGAAATATTACATGAGTGTAATTCATATGATGGATTTCAATATATTTACTTAGTGTTAAGTTGAATCATAACTTAATAACTATTCAATATCCATTAAAAACATTTATCAATTTAGTATAGCTAAAACGTGGATGATTGTTTAAATGGTATTTGGGTTTTGAGTATAATTATAATGAAAAAGATGAATTACAAAGTAATTGACTTTCTGGTTTAAAATAGTGGTCTATAAACTATTTAACATCATATTATGTTTTATTATATAAATTATAAATATGGTTGTTCCCTTTAAGTGTCATTGGACAAATAAAGAAGTAAGGATACTTGTTCATTATATTATAGTTTTTATTAATCATTTCTTAGTATTTGAAACTTTGGATATAAGTATCTTTAAAACCAGAGCATGGTTACTCTATGCATATTGTTATTGTTTTGTTTTTCTCTTAAAGGAAAATATATTATTTAAATTTAAGAAGATATAGCTTACTTCTTTTTTAAAAATTAGTTTATAAAAGGATCATGTTTAGAATTGTTCCTTGCAAGTGACAAAGATATTATTAGTTCAAAGATATTATAAGTTCAGTTATTAAACAAAATTTAGAGTGGATTATATAATAACCTAAGTTTATAACATTTATTATTCGAATGGCCATAAAGCTATTGTAATCTTATTGACAATTACATAGATTGATACTTGTCAATATACATAAAGTAAAAGTATATTTGTATTTCTTATAATATAAGGTGTTAATTTGATATGTTGGAGTAATAAAATAAAAGCTTGGATTAATTTTCAATTATAAATCCTTTTTTGGAATGTGGTTCAAACTTGAGTCTTAAATTGAAACATCAATTAATTATTTAACTAACAACTTGCATAGGGTAAGAAACTTGTCTGATGATGTAATAATTAATCAATATCATAATTATTGGCATTAATATATCTATTTGAGAACATGTGAACCTAACTTGTATTCATAAACATGTTTATTGCATGCACTAAGTTGAAATAAGTGTAATTAAAAATATCATGGACTTGGTAGAATTTACTTAACTTTTTATATGATCCAAAATCAAACTAAAATTATTTAACAACTTCTCATGAAGGCAAATGGAACTAGTCTTCCTTGTACTATAGATTGAGGATGAATGTTTATGACTATTCACCTACACATCTTAGGCATGGTTATTGAAACATAATAATAAAAATGAATTCTATTGTATTGTAATCTAATGTATATGCATTACTTACAAATTAAACAAGTGGTGCATATTCTATGGAATAAATGATTTAATCTCTGCTCCAAGGATTATGAGATGGTTGATGGGCAATAGGTGTGAACTCATTTTGAAAATATTATATGATGTAATGGTTACTTATGTAGTTATGTCCATCATGATGAAATATTTTAAGACTTGTCTAAACTTTTGGAATGAAATATGAATCTAAGCTAACCTTTAATAGTTCTAGTTCATTAGTATGGAGGCATAAGTGTTAGAACTCCTATGGAAATCATGATACAGTGATCACATAGGTATCACTTTCATACAAACCATATTAGTACTAAACCTAAGGGAAGGATTTTTTTGGAATGACTTAATATTGTATTTATTTTTTAAATTTCTTAAATGATTACTACCTATTATCTATATTTAGATATTGTTTAATCAAACTTATTTTGATTATTCTTAAGTTGAATATATTTCTACTTTCATTATTTGGTTGTTGAACTCTTTTTGATTTACTTAATGAGGTACAAATTATTTTATGGTATATAAAGGTACTAAGGTAAGTTCTTAAATTATTAATGACTACTAGAAATTCAATTTATAAAGTATTCATATAGGCATGTGTGAAAATTGATACATTGACTCATCCCTATCTAAATATTAAGTGGTTAAAATGCTTCCTAATGAAGTAGTTGTTGTGTTATCTGTAACATAATAAATCTCATTACATATTCTAGATTATCTCTATTTGAATACTATGCGCCACAATTTATTATCTTAGTGTTTTTTAAAAATGTGATTATTACACTACATTTTAATATCAAAACCTTATAAATGCAATTTGAATACATAATCCAAAAGTTAACAAAAAAAACTAAAAAATACCCAGTGGAAGTTTTAGTCAACAATCACTACTCCATACATGATATACACATTCAATCATAAGCAATACTTTCAATTCAAGTTTCCATAGGGTAGCACAAGTGTCTGGACTAATAGAAAGCTAAAATAAAAAATGTGATGATTAGATTATAATCTTTAGATACTTTATTTCTACACCTCTATTACTCAAATATTTTTGTTCATTAGTGTATAGGATAAGTATAATTTATTCTTTGTATTGATGTTATAATAATATTGAATTATATAGTTTTTATATTTGGCATATGCCTAGATTCAATATTTCTTCTTGTAATATCAATAGAATCTAAATCTATTAATTGATAATACTTTAGAGTAGTTTTTTCCTCTTTGATTCCACTACTATGTTTACCCTTAATTCCGAAAAGGGATAAACAATAAGTTTTTCCTTTGTAGAGTTATTTTATCCCACAAAAAATAATGTCCCCCCAAAACACTAGTTTGAAATTTACTACCTCATGCCTTAGTAGAGACCTCTATGTTATGTAGAAAATATTATGTGGTGAACCCAATGAAAATAATAGACATAAAAAATTGTCCTTTCTTATTTTGAAACCCCTCCAAATACATCATAGAGGGAGGAAAATAAAAAAATCAAGAAGAATAAGACTCATAAATTAAATAAAAATAATCCATCCACTATTTTGCCAAACTGTACAAATCCATGAATCAGTTTTCCAATAAATCAAATCATATCCATTGATCATATGATTATGATTAGAAAAAAAAAATAACGTAAAAATCAGTAATAATGATATTCATAATGACTAATCATAGTTCCATATGTGACTAAAATAATAATATTTGAAAATAAACGAAATCATAGATTTATATGGACATAAACGTTGATTAAGGGAAAGTTATTCAATATCTGCATTGTATACCTTGCACCACTATAGGTCATCAAGTTCTTTCTCAAATAGTTATAATATAAAATATCTATAATTCTATTTCTCCACCAAGGATTAATACATTTTACCTTTTCATGGAGAAGTTGTAATAATAACTTTAGTCAGTTATCTAAAGTGTAAGTGCACATGATTCCTTTATAAATTTGTCAACACAACATAGAGTCATCTTCCCAACCTAGGTTGGGGCTAAAAAAACATTGATATATTTGTTAAATATTCCAGAACCACACCTTTCGATAATTTCTCTTAACCCATATTGGTTTCTCTATGTCACATAGTGGCAATATTATCACACGATGATCCCAATGGTTTATTTTTCCTTCTAGATGGGTCTTTATTGAATGAATAAAGAGATAAATTTCTAATTAAAATTCCAAAATATTCATAAAACTTGTTGTTGGTAAACATATATTCAAATTTTCATGCTTCGAGCTCTATCGTGGGACTATGACATAGCGGCCTACCCACAATTATTCTCATAACAACAATACCTACCTTTATAGAATCAGTAACAATCAAACTCAGTAGCCCAAGATGATGAAGTCTCGCATATATTTTATTAAGTCATATGTAATCATGTACCCATTAAGGTGTCGTTCTATATGAGGATTTTATCTAAGCATGAGTAAAAAAAACTTCAAACACAAATTAACATGTGGCCCAAAGGTCATGACAGAAACTATGCCAACCAAAAATGATCATTTTTTTGGTTAGTTATTCATTGCCATTACATTGAATTATAAAGTAAAGTAAATATTACTTCAATGTTACTTATGATGATATATATTACCTACTAGTCATAATCATGCTAAGATAAATTAATGTTTAATTTTTTTCAGTTGAATTCTTCATAAAAATCTTTGTTCCAAAGGTTTCCCCAAAGGCCAATAACATTTTACCATGCTCTGATACTAATGTGTTTCACCCTCATGTACTACTTCCAAAACTATTTACAATTTATTTTTCAAAATCCATTTAATCCACACTTTTAAACATGTAATAAAACCGTTATGAACCATACATTCACCAATAATTTCACATGTACTTGAAATAATGATTACTGTGTTGTCTTTCATATTTAATGTTATGATATTAATATGGATAGTACACCAAGTTAGTCCTTGTTAGCCAAAATCTAGGTTATGATCCTCAGACCTATAGCTTATGATCCCACAAAAGATCATTAATCCTATAATTCAAATCTTGTTTATCTCTTTTTCCTTTGATACTTTTGTCAAAGCAAAATTTTAATGATTTTGACTATGTAGATTCATATATCCATGCAGTTTAATTTGATAATTACTATGGATAAATGTCTTAAACCATATGATTAAATGCTCAAAGTGTCATTGGGATAATATGACCTTAATTCAAAAACAACAAAGGTTGAATATCTACATCTAAATGATTTATTCAAGGCCTTCCTCCCTCTCATGGCTTCCTAGTGAAACAACCATTCTTATTGATCCATTGATCCAATACACATAGGTGGATAATCATTTAAGTGCCTGTTCTATTGCATAGGATGTAAGGTTCGATTTCATCATTATTGAGTGTCACAATAATCACCTTACAATAATTTAAATGATTATGATAAAACTTATCCATGAATTCTACTAGATCTTCTTGTTAACATCTTGACAGGGAAAAAAATTCAATCTATAACTAATTCTCAAGGTTGTATTGGAAAACTAAGTCATCATTCAAATAAATCATTGATGTCATTTCCCCTTAGAGAATTATATAATGCTATGTGGCATCCTCTCATGCTCTCATGACCAAGTTCTAGAATTAGTATATTGGTCCTGTGTTCCCTTAAAAAATGTGTGTCATGGTTGCATGTGATTACTTCTCAAGACCCATAGAATGCCTTGCTACAAAGGCTTCAGTTTAAATCCATGAGGCTACAACATTCTATTATGTGGAAATGGTAAAGGGTTTCATCAATTAAGTTAAGTGGTGCCCATGGGTCTATCCATGTTACAACATGCAATTTACTTCTAGGCCCATAATTTTTCAAACAAGAATGCTTAATCAGAATCTATGAGGTTGAAACTAAATGCATGCTTTACAAGGGCAATCTTGTATTACTTCACAATTCCTCATGCCTCAAACTCCATGTAGACTATATGTCTCTTACTAGTGTTCAAAATCATAATAGATGGAATTAAAGAGACAAGTCAAGTCCATGCCTTAAATTTTTTTTGAAAATATGAACAATGATGTGATGATAATGTGTGGCATGCCTAGATCATTGTACTAACATTCAATTAGGTAGAATGTTGCAATATCATGATAATTGGTACTAAGAGTTATGATTTAATTTGATGTAGACAAATTCAAAGTTGGAGATTAATATTATTTAGGTTCTTCTTTAGTCCTTTAGGCTTAGCCTTAATACCTTTTAGGTGTGCATATTTTTTTTTAATATAAATTTACTTTATCCCATATTTATGAGGTGTCTCACACCTCTCTTGTTCATTTATATAGTTTGGGATTTACTTATAAATGTAACTCCTCCCCCCACATGTTACATTCTTTGCCTCACTATATTTGAGAATATGACACATGACACACACTAATGAGGCATTGTAAGATCATGATGAGATTTTTATAGCTCTCCCGTCATTCCTCTTGCTTTATTTAAAAATAGGGTAAATTTAAGTGGTCCATATAGAAATTAACTTGGGTTTTTTGGTGAATCTCTAAGTATGTGTTTTGAAAGTTTGGCAAAAGTTAACATATACAAGTTGAATGGAAGGTGAATCATAATGGGGCACATAAGATAGATTGGAGAGTGACTATAAATAAAATCCATAGATAGATTATACCTTATTTTTTTGTGGATCACACTTCTTCTTCATCAAATGATTTATAGTTAATGGTGAATGCTAGCAATGATACTGAACAATAGTAAAGATGTTATTTTATAGTAATATTTTTGAACGACAATAGTGCTATCATTTGATAGTAATGACATCAAATGACGATAATGCTATCATTTGACAACAATGTTTCCAAATGATAAAAATAATTTCATTCAGCAACAATGATATCATTTGACAACATTGTGTTGTTAAATGATAATATTCCTATCATTCAACAACATTTTTGTAATTCGACATCATTTCTCTCATTTGACATTATTGTTGTCATTTAGAAGTGTTGCCTCCATTCAATAACATTAATGTCAGAGATAACATTATTATCATTCGGTAGCATTACTATCATTTGATAGAATTGTTGTCATTCAACAACTTTGGTGTCACTTGGTAGCATGTTGTATTTCATGGCCATCACCTAGCACTTTTGTTTATCCCTTTCCTACTACTAAAAATTTCCATTATTAGTATATGAGCAAATGTATGTTTTCATATAATGGTAAATAAGCTCATATTGGCTTTTGATAGAGTGGGGAACTACATTTATATGTATAAATTTTATTTTAAACAATAGGTGAGTTGACCTAAAAGACTAACTTACACCTAAATAATTTAATTGAATCCATGTTGTTCACCACCCCCTAAAAATAACCAAATGCCAAATTTTAAAATAGAAATATTTGTGAATTAAGGAGTAAAATTTACCCTATTTAAAGAATTATCTCCTCCTCTCTACAAAATGACAATCATTTTGCTCTTGCAATCTTGTAATATCTCTATTGGCTTGAGACCATCCCACTCCATCCTCCCCCTCTCTCACATACACAGATTATTCTTGCTATTATACTTGAAGATCTTTGTTGGCAAGGATTCTAATAAGATCGTGAGGTTATTCTTCATTTGACAGTTTTTCCACTTGTCACTCTCATATGAACCTTGTTGATGATATTGTCTCTTCTTGCATTCAATTTTGCTCTATTCTTTCATTATTTTAATGTTGATCATAGAATTAAAAAATACGATACCTAAGTTTACTAGTTTTTAGTATTGATTCTTGATTTTTGTGTAGATTTTAAGGTGGGAAAATATTTTTTTCTCTAACATTTTGTTGAATTTTCTCTATTTGCATGCTTCTAACGAGCATTCATATCAACGTTCACATTGCATATGATATTATGGTTTTTTGGCATCCTCTACTTCGGAACTTTCATATCAATATTTCACTATATTCATTAATCTTTTAAGAATACGTGGTTCTCTATAACGCTGTAATGGTGGTTACCTCTGGTTTCAAGTGCTTTCTTTTGCATGTACCTCTCCTTTATGTCATTTTAAATAAAACAAATCTAACATCTTTGTTTATTTTTAATAGGCTTTGACTCCTTCTAAGGTGTTTCTATCCTTTATGATATGTATTATTCATCCTTTTGTCTTTTTTTTTTCCATCTTCAACATACTATTTTATGGTTATTACATTTAGGTTATTTCTTTTGTTTATGAGTGGCGTCTACTTCACTAGTTTGGCATTCTTATGTGTTCGTCCTGCCTTTGTAAGCATTTTTATTCCTAAGCTTTGCGTTTTTTTTTAGCTTTTGCTTTTAGTAAATATACCTTTATTTCTTGGATGTGGATTTACATATTGTTAAACTGTTTTGTCTCTCTGGTGCGTTGATCTAGTGCTACTATGCAGTCTATTTTCGCTATTTACAAGGTGTTACCTTAAAAAAAATGGGCATTTTAAAAATTTGTCTATTGGCTTCTCCCTATTGTTTATTCTCTGAGATTGGCATTACACCTACCTGGGCGTTCTGCCTTGAGGTATCTTTCCTTTCCTAAACATCTGTCTGCAATTTTTTTCTTATCCTCTGCATTTTAAGCTAAGGTTTACATTATTTTTTCAATTATCTTAACGCTTCATTATTGCGTAGCTATTCTCAACGTTTCCTTTTTGGCTCATAATCTCTTAGACATGGCACTTTTAGCTGTGCATTTCTTTCTCTATCTATTTTTAGCGTGACATTTGGCGTCTCAAGTCTTCAGTCTTGCGTGTCACTCAGTGGCTTCCTTTGTCTAAAGCATTTTCTGTTTTATAATTGCACGATTGTACACTCCTAAACACCTTTGTATGTATGCAGCTATGTTTTTTTATTCTTTATTTTTCTTGCGCGTTCTTTTAATTAGCAAAGCTATTCATGATTCAAAGACGTGCTTGTGGTTTTTCGTTTTTTGGTTCAATGCAATAGTTTTGCTTTAATCTCAACATCTTTTTTGGTTTAATGCGTGTTTGTGAAGTTTCACTTCACTTTTGTTTCTTTTTATAATCAATTGAAAATAACTCTTATAAAGCTCAACTCATTCAAGCGATATATATGAGTTGAGCTTTATAAGAGTTATTTTCAATTGATTGTAAAAAGAAACAAAAGTGAAGTGAAACTTCACAAACACACACATTAAACCAAAATATATATATATATATATATATATAAGAAAGAGTATATAAATAAATAAGGAAATCTTCTTTTGTGTTTTTTTTCAAAAAAAAAATATTTTTAAGATTTTAAGACCACTCTTTATTATTCATATGAAGTTTTAAATTATAGTTTATTTTCTTTGTATATTGGCATTTTAAATTTGTTTGGATTTTATGCTTTGAGTAATGCATTGTTATTTTCTTTTAATTATTAAATAAAATCAGTCATATAATTTAGTGTGGACTTACATTTATAAGTTTTTTAAATTTTTTAATTTTAAAAAACCAATTTTATATAATTTTATCACTTTGTTTTGTATTACCTGTTTCTTTACATCTTTTGATATTTATTTATTTGGTAACTTCATTTTTTAAGCAAAACAATCTTAAAGATGCTTATTTTCTATCATGACTTTTAAATTGGTTGTTTTCTTAGCATTAAATAGTTTACACATCAAATAGCCTTTAAAAATTATGAAATTTATATTTTTATGCATCAACTCACTTTTCAAAATGATACATTTCATGATCTTAAAATTCAATTACATGATCAATCTATGACTCTCAATGAACTTTGAAATGCTTTTAAAATACAATCTTTTTTTTATGCTCTAAATGAAAAACTTGCCACTTTGTACATGATAATGTTTCTAGTATTTATATTGCAAGTACATATCATGAGACTTGCACTCTTTTATTATTCATTTTTCTAACCTCAGATTTAAATTCATGTAAAGTATGGGTTATTTTGGCCATGGTCCTGGTAAGTTTGAAAATGATATTATTGGGTCTCTTTTACTTTAATTTAATGCAAATTGTAAAGGTCTCAATTTTAATTTTCTCATTTTTTATAATGTAAATTTTAATTTTTATTGGCTTCCTCGAAAAATGGCTTTGTACAATAATATTTTTAATTATCACACAACTTTTTATTATAATGCTTATAACACTTATGATATGGTTTAAAATGCTAAAACTTGTGAGCATTGTGGAAAACATAGGTATCATTCTCTAAATGTTTGAAATTGCATCTACATAAACCGTGTGGTAAATCTATTCATAACACTTTATATTCTTAAAAATTACTAAAACACCTAATATTAAGGTTAACAATATTTGTATTCCTAAAGACATTGCTTCTTATATAGATTTTGATATGTCTTCTTGAGATACTTCTTAAATTACTTCATATAAAATATATTTTACAAGTGACACATCTCCTTTTTCTCCATTTTGATAAATTCAATCTTTTATGCATTCCTTATTTTTTGTTGCAAAGGAAATATGCTTTGTTAGAGCTCATTTTGACTAAATTCTTTTTATACAGAATTCCACACTTTACCATAGAAGTATTCTTTTGCTCCTTTTTCTTTGATGTACGCATTATATTAAAGGGGAGTATTATAAAATTTGGACTCCTTTCTTTATTTGTAAAAGGTTTTCTCTATTTTTTAAACCTCAAATTAGTCTTAAAGAGGAATGTTGGAGATTAATATTATTTGAGCCCTTCTCTAATCCTTTAGGCTTATCATATATCCATTTTAGATGTATATTTATTAGTATAAATATATATTATTTTGAATTTATGGGGTGTCTCTCATCTCTCTTGTCCACTTGTAGGATTTGGGAGTTACTTGTGCAAGTAACTCCTCCCCTCACAAGTCGTACAATCCCCTCACTCTCTTTAAGAATAATGACATATGACACACACCAAGGAGGACTTATAATGTCATTCTAGGATTATTTTAACTCCTATATCCTTCCTCTTGCTCTATTTAAAAATCCCTCTCTTCCTCTCTAAAACATCTCTCTCTCTCTCTCTCTCTCTCTCTCTCTCTCTCTCTCTCTCTCTCTCTCTCTCTCTCTCTCTCTCTCTCTCTCTCTCTCTCTCTCTCTCTCTCTCTCTCTCTCTGATATTATACATAGAGATATTTTCTTGAAAGGATTATAATAATATTATGTGGGGTTCCTCCATTCAATAGTTTCCTCACTTATCAGTCTGATCTCAACCTTGTTTCTTGATTCTATCTCAAAGTTATATTATGTCTTTTTACATTCAATTTTACTCTATTCTTTCAACATTTTAATTTCAATCTTGGAATAAACTAATAGCTTTATTATAATGAGACAAATTAATAAATGATGAAGAAAAAACAAGCAGAAAACTATGCACAAGTTGGAATTTGAGCAACCTATACTATTTAAGTCCAAAAATCCAAATAAAATAACTTAGCACCAAAATACTATGCAAAATGACTAATCCAAGGTCCTCTTATTAAATAAATGTGTTTAATTAATAAAATCATATGACCAAGTGTAATGTGCACAATGGTAAGAATTTTAAGCCAAATTTAAACTCATATAGCTGCCCCAAGAGTGCAAATGAAAGGTAAAATAGATAAGCCCATTTTTTACATGCTAGGAGACATTTTGAATTTAAAAGTAATCCATTCATTACTAATAAATTATGACAAAGAATAATTCTAAATTTGATGCCATATGGTCTAAAGGGAAGACGTCCAACTAAGTCCTATCTTTTATTTACTCACCTATAAAGCCTCGATCTAATATTTGTGAGAAAGACAATTGAGTTATTAAGCGTTTAACTCAGTTCAGATTTCATCTTTGAATTCTCATAATTCATAAGGCATTATAGATATTCCCAAACATTTGTTTCTTCTGACCTTATTTCACTCAATTGAGTTACATGATTTATTTCTAAGTCATTTGTCTCTGACAAAAAGACAACCCAAAGGCCTTCTCAACCCTAGGCTAATTAATTAAGCGAATACCAATATTTAATATAAATTCCATTCAATTTCCATGTATTGAAGAGTCCAAATATGTGTAGGCATGTATTCATTATAACTAATTATACCAATTGCAATTCGTTGACTGGCTAAACATATTTTAACTAATTATCCTTTAAACTAAATTCTCTCGCTTCTCCAATAAGAAGGCATCTAAGTTGATTGCTATAAATTTCCTTAACTTGTGAAAGTTATAATCAATTACATTATATCCAAATCATGTTAGGCATTCTCTGATCATTTATTAAAAATAAGGAATTTAGGTCTATTACCCAAGGGTTGCCTCATTTTTTAGTTTAATAATTCTCTTATCTAAAAAGGGGTATATCTCTACACATTCATTTCCTTAGATCCTATATTTTACACAAGATGAACTTATCCATTTGGAAACCATTCCAAATTACCAAGATATAGTATATTAATAAAGTTAGCATTCATTATTATATGAGCTATTACATTAGTGTTTCCAAAGACTTATCCATTCCTAAATCATATATTTTTATTCTCTTATACAATCATTCAATAATTCTATCTCCAATCTCAGTCTATTTCCAAGTTGTCCAACATGAAATAGATATTATGTGCTCAAAGATTAAATGATTCTTAATCTCTAAATTCCATTTATAATTAGACATGGATAGTTAAATTACTTAAATTGTATCTTAATCCACATACACAAGTATTTTTCCAATATTATAACCAAAAAAATTATTCCAAGTCGACTAATATAATACACACCATATGGGATTACATATGAATAAACTTAATCCATCAAGAGTAAGAATTTAACTCAATTAATATTAGAATATCACTAACAGATATTATTAACTCTTGGGTGATCCAAATGAATATTTCCTCATGATTTCAAAGTAGAATATGCAAGGTTTATTAACACAATACAAAGATAATGTATAATCCAATTATTATTCTTGAACATGAAGTATAACAAACATCGAGACATAATTTATCTTCCAAGGAAATGAGACACATAAGTCTAAGCCTAGCCAATTAAAACTTAAGTCAATTCAAATATTTTATTCTATAAATTAGAATTCATATCTCTATTTGAACATTTAGTATAATGTAAATTCAAAGTATTTGTCCTTACTATGGAATGAGTCATATTGGCTCAACTGTGGATCCTTATGAAGAAATCATTCATGCCTCGGGTAAAGTGTTGAGGTCAAGATAAGAGATATAGACCTAAAAAGAGCTATGGATATCATACAATAATTAGCTCTAACTATAACCAATTTTATATATACTCAATTTTATTATATTAGCTCATAATATCGAGATAAATGGAAAACAAGATTGAGATATAACACATTAAACTAAATATGAAACCTATTTGTTGATCAAAACACTAAATCAGACTCTGATTATAACATTAGTTATGAGATGATTTGGTTCCTTGATCCACCTAGACACCCCCATAATGTTTGTATCAAGTCCATAAGGTGAAATAGAGGAATCTAGTTCATTTTTCCCAAGTTCTCCGTTGGTTGTGAAACATGCATGGATTTTTTAAACAAACATTGTAATATGTTGTTGGAACTTATCTCTAATGAAATGATTTCTTCCTCCCAAAGAAGAAGAAGAACTAGAAGTAGAACCAATCGAGTCCACAAAAAGTTGAACTAGTCTAACTCCTTGAACCCCCTTTATTTCGAAGGGTTCTCCAGTATATACCTTTCATTTGATAAAATAAGTCATCATGGTCTTTTATTATTTGATCTACTTCAACCACTCACAATAAATCTAAGATTGTATTCCATACTATTCTTTGATTGAAACATTATGCTTTATTCTAGATTCATCTATTTTCCTGCATGTTGTAAATTCAATTGTCATTTCTTGTTGTAGTTTTCATTTTTATTTTGTATGTTTTCTGCACTTGACTCTTCTTATACCATTTCTCCATCATGTCTACCTTTACTTCAATTATTAAGTAGTTATTTTTCTTGTCATTGTCCACCTACTTGTGAGCTCATTGAAAATTACATAGGGTGGTAGCTTTATCATAAATTTGTTGCAAGTCTCTCATTTATCTAATTATTCATAGCCATCTTATCTTGGTTATTTTTAGCTTAATATAACATGAAATAATTTCTAACTACCATGGTTTTAATCATGGCTATTATAATATAAATTATAATTTAAATTTACATTATACATTGATTACATTGATGTTTTTGGATTCACTTTTATTTTATTAATCCCTATGTACACATGGATAAAATTCTCAAAAACCATTAATATCATATTATATTTATGTTACATAAGCCCGAGGTGACAAATACATGGCATCTCACATGTCATATATTTACTCACATCTAAAGTGAAACATAGTGTCAATCTATTGTTGAGATCTATGATTATTGTAGATGTCCATTAATGAAGTTATCATTTGTCTCATGTCAACTTAATTAACACATTGATGGAGTGAATTCAAACCTAACCAACTCATTTCATAATTGGTATATAAATTATCACTTATTCAAAAACATGTCTCATACACATACACCAAACTTGTCACGATACTTGTATGGTTGACATTCATCTAATAAAATAAAATTAATCATTTTTTATTTATTACAATAATAATAAATATCATCTTCTTCCATGATTTATTAGAATATTATCAAAGGATATATAAAATAAAACATGATTTCATTCTTTAATAAATAAGATAACAATAAGTCCAATACTAATTAATACTTAATCAAATGCCTGAGTTAAGATAATATTAGGCATAATATTATAAACATTTATATTTATCAATGATATGTGATCTAAATAATCCATGAAAGAAAAGGTTTTAAGTTAACTAGGCACCTGGTTACGTTGAAACATAGGTTTTGGTTGAATAAGAAATTATTTGGCACTCCTAGCCTCCCTTAGAGACTCCAATGCGAAAGGGATAAACCATATCTCGAGAATAGGATTTGAAAATCAAAGCTTGCATTTTTCCAAAGGATTTCTTAAAGTCTTGAAGGCATTTTCAGAAAATCATTTTTATTTGGGACAACATGAAATAATTCCATTCGTGGAGACCACAACTCTCCAAGGCAATTTGTAAAATAGTATAAGTGAGCTTCAAAATTTTACATACATGCATAGTAGGGCCATATAGGTTGAATCACTAAAGTTAAGAACATTATATACTAAGTTATGTATTAATAAATCATACGCGACACCTGCGTTATGATGTATATTTATTTGTGCTTGTAGGAGCTCATATTTGATCTAGGGCTACCACGTAGTCTGTTAGACTGTTTGAGAAGGAATTCCAAAAGCGCTACTTCGTAGTCTGTTAAACTGTTTGAGAAGGAATTCCAAGTTATTAGAAATAAATATAATTAAATTTGGAAAAGAATTACAAGTTAGAATTGATGGTCAAGTTTCTATTCACTAAACCTATTAAAAATAAATTTCAAAAGGAAAAGAATAGACAATTTATAACTAGAAATTTTATAGGAACATGATATTTGCAACTTAAATTGAATACTATTAAGAAGCAAGTAGCAAATATATATGAAAATAAAATTGAAAATGAATGTGTAAAGAATGTTTTCAAAAGTAAAATTTTGGATGACCGTTTTCATTTTATGAAAGGAAAAAGATACTTAATTTAGATGAGAACTGAAATAATACTCTCCAGAAATAGAGAGACAATTACATCGCATATACGTAAAAAAATGCTTAGAAACACTTTCATATGACACTGAGCATTCTTCTACGCGTATATTACACTATTGTCTTGCATCTCAATGGGAGAATGGTAGCGACAAGTTAGTAATGAAATTTTGAAACCATCTCATCGTTTCAAACCGAGAAGAAAGAAAAAAAAAAAAAATTAATTTAAAAAAAAAAAAAAAAAAAAAATTAAAATTAAAATTACCATAATTTTCCTTATTTTACATCGAAATGTTAATTGTATTGCACCCAGATTCTCAAAGATTATAGATTTTGTTTTTGTGTATTGACCGGGTAAGAATTATCATATGCGACAATATCTCGCAGCTTCCACTGCACGTTTGAGGATACGGTTCCTTGTTTAGGTAGAGGAACTGTAGACACTCACCGTGATTTTTTAGTGTAACTTGCAAGTTTGACTAACGCCTCTTTCGCTGTGCGGATTCACTTAAATATTGATGGTAAATGGCGCTCCACAATGTGACACATTATTCTAGATACATTACATATAAAAGGTCTGAAGGTTTGGTAGTTTTACAGAGTTTGAGTAGTTTAAAATTTTTTTAATCTTATTTAATTTTTTTTTTATCGTCACAATTATATATGACACGCAGGATTGACTGAAATTTAGGATTTAATAAGCTAATTAATACTATCTGCACTTTTAAATTTAAATATGTCGATCTCTAATAGAGTGATAGCCGGCGTACATGATGCAATTAAGCTCCTCTAAAGTTTGCATAGTTAACTTTTGCCCAAAAAAAAAATCTATGTACTCTTAAATTATATTATTAAATACATTCATATCAAATAAGTAGATGTTTTTGAACTCTAAGCTAAGAAATATTTCAGGTACTCAAAATAAGGGTCAATGTTATTTGACTTCAGCAGAACTTTTTGTTGAATTTTGCTTTTTCGTTTTCATGTACATGACCTATAAGCAAGTAACGATACAAAACACGTAAAACATTTCTCTGACAAATTTGTTTTCATCTCCAAGTTGGCAAGTGGAAATTATCATGTCAGATGTGTTTCTTTGTTGCACCACAAGGATAGAGTCCTATCGACATATTTTGAGATGCCTTCTCAGTATATAAAATGTTGCCATGTGTATTGGCATGGTAGATACACCTTATTTTCCGTAAGTTTTTTCCTTGATTCATAAGCTGACGTGTGTATACATACGTTCTAACAAGGGCTTCAAAACAACTAATATTTTCCTCGTGTTTGTAGAGAAGCAACCTTGATTGAAGTCATCAGAACGCTTACGTGAATTTTGAATAAAATTTGCAGTCTGTTAACTATAATGCATTTTCTCGAATTCCACAATTATAGGGTTTAAAAACTTTGAGAATTTTCTATCCCTACTGATAAACTCTTCCATAAGCATATCCCTAAACATATATGCAACATCTTCAAATGAGTTTCCCTACAACTTGTTTACTAAATATTTTAAGTGCATTATGTCATCCTCTGTTAAGAAGATTAAACTTTGCTTCAATATTCTTTTCCATGGATAATATTGCAACTTCTTTACTAAATGTTTGTTAGGATCCTCTACAACATTATTTTGTTTTCTTTTAATTTGAGGAAACATTTCTTTAGTATTTTCTTCCATGACATCTAAATAACTATCATCTTGATTATCATCATCAATTCTTTTTACAAAATCTAACAATATTTTCAACTGCAATGAGAATAACACACTTTGAATTTTGGGTTCTTGTTTATAATTCCAACGAATAACTTCCAAAAATTTCATACATTTAATTATGTATTCATCAACCAATAATTTAGAAGCAACTACAAAAATTTTGAGCATCCATTCATGTCTTAAAAAGAAACAGTTATGCCACATGCAAAAGAAGAATACATGAAATAGAACATTTCAAATATTTTTCAAAGCTCCAACAAGTCTTTATTTATAGCTTCAGGGGTCATGTACCTATAGACAAGCGTTCAAAAAGCATTACGTTGAAAAACTATGACATTTTTAAAATATGAGAATGAAAATGAATGGGATTTCCTCCATACTCTTTTTTAATTGGGAAAATTTTATCCAACACTTACAAACTCATTGATTTTATTTGGGCAACCAATCATAATTTTTAATATTTATAGCTTTTTAATATGAATTTATGTAATTCGTAAGGAGTATAGAACCTACCATTTTATGATTGTTGGTTAAGATGATCCATCCAAGTGTACCAATAATTCTTATTTTTATGCTTGCAATGTTTATATCTCCCAACTCAAGCCGTGGGTTTGCCATTTTTAAGGAATAAAATGGTAAAATCAAGGGTCTTCACCTCACATATATAAATGTTATGTTAGTAAGATAACAAATCAATGTAAATCTATAATTATAGATGCATGCATACATTTATCAAAAGATATGGGCACAATCATGCATTCGAAACTCCACATGTTAATTCACGAAATTTCTACGTTGATAGGTAATGCAACAATACTAAGGGTATGGAGACATTATGAGATCATCCTCACATGGATAAATTTTTATGACAAAAACATAGTTAATTAAATGTGATCTTGTTTTTGAACTCTATCATTATAATATTAATATAGTATTGATACTGGGGTTTAAATAAGTCTTATCTATTTAAAAAAGTTTCA
>JARHVA010006649.1:302500-407500 GCA_037957365.1 Torreya grandis | reverse complement strand
TTATTTAGATAATGACCTGACAATAATGTAATAATGAATTGATATCATAATTATTGGCATTACTACACTAGTTTTAGAACACGTAGACCTAACTTGTATTCATAAGGAAGTTTATTACATGAACTTAATTGAAATAAGTATAAATAAAAATGTTATGGACTTGGTACAATTTACTTAACTTACTAGATGATCAAAAAATAAACTAAAATTATTTCACACCTCCTCATGAAGGCAAATGGAACTATCCTTCTTGCTACTATGGATTGAGGATGAATTTATATAAATGTTCGCATGTGCATATTAAGCATGGTTGTTGAAACATAATGATAAAAGTGAATTTTATTCATCTATAATTTGATGCATATGAATTATTCACATATTGAACAAGTGACACATATCAATTGGATGTAAGGTTTTAATCTTTACTCCAAAGATTACGAGATGGTTAATGGGCAACATGTGAGAACTCAATTTGAAAACATTATGTGATGTGATGGCTATTTGTGTAGTTACATCCATCATGATGAACTATTTTAAGACTTATCTAATCTATTGGAATGAAATGTGAAACTAGGTTAACCTGTAATAGTGCTAGCTCATTAGTACGAAGGCATAAGTGTAGGAAATCCTACGAAGATCATGGTATAATGATCACATAGGTATCACTTTTGTATGAACCATATTGGTACTAAACCTAGGCAAAGTATTTTGTTGGAAATACTCAATGTTATATTACTTTCAAAAATAGTCCTTTAATGTTCATTATATATTACCTATATTTTGTTATATCTTGTTTAAGCAAGACTAGTGTGATGATTATATTGTTGAATCTATTTTTCCTATTACAATTTGGTTGTTAAAATATTTATAATGTATTCAATGAGGTATAGACTATTTTATGGTCTATACAGGTACTCAGGGAAGTTCATAAATTATTATTATCTTTTTTAGGAAGGCCATATAGAAAGTACACCGATAGATGTGTGTGATTGATCATACATTGACTTGAATCTATTTGAATACTAAGTGGTTAAAATATAACATAATGAATTAATTATTGATTTATTGACTTGGTTTAGTTATTGTTCTAGTTATAACATAATTATGAGTCTCATTACATCTATTGGGGTATATTTATTTCAAAACCCTATGTCATAGTTGCTTATCTCAATGTTTAAAAAGAATTGTGGTTATTACATATTGGTATCAGAGCAAGTTTTTTTGCTTTAGAAAACTTTGGATAATGTTAGTTTTTCTTTTTCCTACTGAGTTGTTGTTTGTTTCAACTCAATATTGTGAGAACAAGATACAAAATGGAAGAAAATAACCCAACGGATGTTAACCCTGATAGAGGTAGAGGTAGATGTTGTAGGGCCAATCTTCCTAAAAGAGAGGAACCTCCTCTAAACAATGCCAAGAATAATGTTGGATCCCATAATTGTAAAGAAAAAAACCTAATGCTAACCAAAAGGTTGTATTAAATTTGATATTGACTAATTTAAATGAACTTTAACGTAGGCTAAAAACCCAGGAATATAGATTAAACATTTTAGAGGGAGTTATACCTGAAGAAATTCTTCTTAGAGAAGAAGGGCATGGTGGTGAGAAAGATATCCAAGATAACCCTATAAATGTAATTGATCTAATTATCAAGGAACTATAAAATCTATCTCAACCCACCTTTTCTAGTGAAGAATTAGTTGACACATCTAATGCATGGTTGGTTAACCTGTAAAAGCACTTTAATCTACATAATAAACCTTCCTATATGAAGGAAAGGATGGTTGTTTATTATTGAGTAGGAGCTAAAAATCTATGGTGGAATCACCTCTATGAATTATAGGGTTACTAGCCAATGACTATTAATTGGCCTACTTTTGAAAAGAAGTTTAAGAAGAGGTATCTTAGCTCAAACTTTAAAGAGCATAAAATAACCAATTTTTAGTTGTTAAAGCAAGATAGTATGTTAGTAACTAAGTATGAAAATGAGTTTTTGAACCTACTACATCATGTTAACTACATGCATTATGAATAAACTAAAGTGATCAAATTGAAGTTTGGATTAAAAGAAATATTGATGCATGACCTCGATATGACCAACCCTAAGACTTTGACTGCTACCATCAAATCTTTTCATTAGGTAGAAGAGAAAGAAAAATCTTATCAAAAGGCGAGGAAATATTTTAATCATAACATATAATAGTCTAAAATAAAAAAAATATGACCCCTTAACCCAATAATTTTTGGAATTATCATCAAAATCATAGATTTACCAAGAATACTAGTGGTTTTATTAAGTTTAAAGGGCAAAATAAAAACTTCAAAAATAAGAAATTTTCTAACGCTGTAACTTTTAAGAAAAATTGGTCCCAAGGTGGTCAAAATATACTTTCAAAAAGGAAACCACCATTACTATATCACCACAAAAGACTGTAGTGTGCTAGGAATGTGGTAATAGTCATTATTTCAAGGGTTGTCCAAAGCTAAAGTTTGGTCAATTAGCCAAGCACATGGTTTACGCAGTGGTGGATAATAGAACTATAGATTTCAAAGCCACCCTATCAAATTTAGAGAAAAATTAAATGATATTTCTATTTCTATTTTGTTTTATTCAAGAGAAACCCATAGCTTTGTTAATTCTAAGATTATAAATAGTTGTAAATTAAATTTCATGACATTGAGGGAAGTTTGAGATGTTGAGTTTGGTTCAATCAAGAGGGTACTTATTTCTAAATATCTTGAATAAGTAAGCTTATACTTGGACAATTTTTACACCAAATTTAGCCTATGCATATCCCCATTGGTTTTTATGATGTCATTTTGGGTATAGATTGGTTGTAGTAGTATAAATCTAATCTAGACTATTTTAATAAAGTGGTAAAATGTTATGATGACATGGAAAATTTGGTAGTGATGCAAGGATTATTGAAGTCTAAAGTATGCAATATTCTATCAACTTTATAGCTGAAGAAAATAGTGCTTAAGGGTTGTGATATATATGATTTATGGATGTAGAAAGTAAGACCTGCAATTGAGTTAGAATTTCAAGAACATCCATTTTTAAAAGATTTTTTTGATTTTTTTCTATATCAATTGCCAAGGTTTCCTCCTAAGAGGGAATTTTACTTTTTTATTGATGTTTTGCCTAGGGTAGTCCCTGCATCTAAGTCACCTTACTACATGAACGTGGTAATTTTTAGGATATTAAAGAGTAACTACAAGAACTATTGGAAAATGGAAACATTAGGCAAAATGTGTCATCTTGGGGTGCACATGTGGTCTTTGTAAAAAAGAAGGATGGAACCTTACGATTATGTGTTGACTACCACATGCTTAATAAGTTTACTATCAATATCTAATATCCTTTGCCAAGGATGGATGATGTATTTGATTAAATGAAGGATGCAACTATTTTTTCTAAGGTAGAATTGAGATCAGGCTATCATTCACTAAAAATTATGAATGAGGACATTCATAAGACCAATTTACGAAATCGGTATTCACATTAAGATTTTATGGTACTTTGTCATTTTATCTAACTAATACACCTAATGCATTTATGAATATTATGAATAGAGTATTTATAGATTTTGTAGAGAAGTTTGTTCTAGTTTTTTGTGATGATGTACTAATCTATTCTATAATTAAAGCTAAATATAAATAATATTTGCATATCATGATGCTATGGTAATCTATATAAGTGTGAATTATTCCAAACAAAGATTTAGTATTTGGGTTACATAGTATTTAAGACTGATATTTTTGTTGATCTAGCTAAGATTAAGTCTATCTAAGAAAGGCTTGATCCTAAAAATGTACATGATGTATGGAACTTTAAGGGGCTGGGTGGTTACTACAAAAGGTTTACTATTTTTTTAAAAGTTGGCCATACCAATAGCATCATTGTAGCACAAGGATGGGAAATTTGTTTACAATTTTTAGTGTGAACAAGTTTTTCATATGTTTAAAGAGCTTTAATAACACTTATACATATCATACCAGATTTTAATGGTGATTTTGATATCTGGGCTAATGCATCCAAAGAAGGCTTGGGTGGTATGCTAACACATAATGGTAAAGTCATGGATTATGAGTCATGAAAATTAAAATATCATGAGAAAAATTACACCACTCTTGACCTTGAACTTGATTCCATTGTTCATGCTTTGAAGCAATGGAAACACTTTTGGCTAGGTAAAGATTTTGGTGTAAAATATGAACATCGTACCCTAAAATACTTATTTTCCCATGATGATTTGAATGCATGCCAGTGTAGATAGATGAAACTTCTAAGTAATTTGATATGAATATTTCATATTGAAAGGTAAGGAGAATCATGTTGTTGATATACTCAACCAATGTATGTATATCTTTTCCTTGTCTATTCTGCATAACCATTCTAGAATAATAATGTCCTAATGAATTTTTTTAAGAGGTAAGTGCATGTTTGGCTGATAAACCTATAGAAAAGAAATATTTTGATTTTATTGTTAATTTTTATGGTTAATTAAAGACAAAAATTAAATTTATGTGCCTAAGTCTAGTGAGATAAGGAGCATTTTTCTAAAATATTTGTATACAACACCTTATTTTTCTCATCCTGGTGTCACCAAGATGTCACATGAGCTGAAAAGGTTGTATTATTGGCCTGGATTGAAACATTATGCTGTAAACTTTATGGAAAAATGCTTGTAATGTTAGTGTGTGAAAGCTAAACATTTTCATCTAGAAGAACTCTTGTATCCTTGTGAAGTTTAATGAGGTAAATATATTATTATTTATCTTCATTTCATAGTTAGTATGCCATAATATTTAACTAAACATGATAATATTCTAGCTATAATTGATAAATTTATCAAGGTTAGCCATTTTATTGCTAGAAATTTAACACATGATGCATTTATGTTTGCTAAATAGTTTTTGAAAGAAATGGTATGGTTGCATGGCATGCCTAAAGTTATTATTTATGATAGAGATGAAATTTTTACTTCAAGGTTTTGAAAATATAAATTGCTATTGATTTTGGGACAAGATTGAACTTTAGTTCATATTATCACTAAAAAATGGATGGATAGATGGAAAGGCTTAATCAGATTGTGGAAGACATATTAATAATGTATGTGATGGATCAACAAGGTAATGAAAAGATTACCTAAACTTAGTTGAATTTTAATATAATAAAACATATCATTTTATTATTAAAGTGGCTCCATTCAAAGCTACGTGTTAGCATAAATGGAGAACTCCTCTTGGTTAAGAAAATTTAAAAAATATAATTATTTATGGTCTTGATGTTCTACAAGAGTATGATAGGCAAATGTAAATTATAAGGAAAAATCTTAAGGATTCCTCTGATAGATAAAAGAGGTGTATATTTAAAGAGGTCACCAAAAAAATTTGATGTTGGTTTTAATGTTTTTCTTCATGTTAGACTGTGGAAAAGTACAATAAATTTTGGAAAATATTTCAAATTAGCTCCTTGTTTTTTTGGACCATTTGAAATTTTACAGAAAATTAGTCTTGTTGGATATGGATTATCCCTTCCTCATTCTCTATTCTAGATTCATGATTTTTTTCACATTGCCTTATTGAGAAAATACATGCCTAATCCTTCCCATGTTTTTGATTGGACTCACCTTTAAGTTTTAGAGGAAGAAAACATGTAGTTGGAACCAGTGAGGATATTAGACCATCGTAATGTTAGACTAAAAAAACATGAGATTTCCCAAATTCTAGTCTAATGGATTCCTTTGTTTGAAAGAAGCTCTACTTAGGAAGATGAATTTTTTTAAGCAACATTATCCTTGTTTATTTTGATTTTTAGGATGAATCTTTTTCAAGTGAGGTAGGATGTCATGAACCTATTTAGCTAAACCTGTTTTACTTATTTAGTACCTTCTATTATGAACTATTGGATACATATTCTATTTATGATTGTGTTATAGTTATATGATATATGATTTAATCATTTATGATATTCATGAAACAATTATTTGATATAATAATTATGATTGGCATCTAGATATTGAATGTTTTCTACATTAATGACTATTGATTTAGTTCAGTGGGATCTTTATTTTGAAGTTATGATTATTTAGTACATTTGTTACTCTTTATATGTTTGATACTGCTAATTATTTGTTCTATGATTACAAGAAATTGAGTATATAAGATTATTTACATTTAGAGCTGAGTGACTGAGTAAGTGGAAAATGATAAAGAAAATACAAAAAATTGAGTTTTGATAGTCTTATGGTTTACTTTTGAGTAATTAATTATGGTTGAATTGATTGTGTTGTTTGTTATTTGGATTCACTTTGAATTTAAGTGTAACAGTCTATTTGAGTCCTTAGTCAGTTTATATTACTTGCTTGAGAATTGTCTCTATTTAGTTTTAAACTTGGTCTTCATTAAAGTTACATCACTTATCGGCATTGCTTTGAATGACATTGTTTTGTTCAACTGCATTATTTATCCTAGACTGGAGTGTTTAATGACTTCAGATTATCTTGTATGATCTAGTCATAATGTTTGGATTGTATGTTTTCTAAGGTTATCTAAGGCATATTTTATGGTTTATATCATGTTGTCTAAGGTAGTTCTAGATAAAAGGAGGCCATGACCCACCATGAACTTGTCTTAGTTTTGGATTTTTGTGGCCACACCTATAGTCTTCAACATTTTTGTTTCCATCAATGCAATTGGGTCAATATCCTTCCATTGGGTTATATAGTCATTTTTTTCATTTATCTCAACCATTTTTAGTGAAGCCTTAGCTTGGGAAAACTATATAAAAAAAATTATCCTTTTGCCACAATGAGGAAGTATAGTGGGAATCAATAGTTTTTATGACTAGAAGTTTTCATGGGAACTTCAACTGGAAGTTATGGTTTGATTTGTTGGACATGGGGGAAATATTTTCTAAGAGTTTTAGAGTTTTTTTCTTTCATACAATGAGCTAAAAATTGCATGGAGAGAGCTAGGAAGTTATAAAAAGAAGAAAATAAAATATAAGAAGAAAAGAGTTGCTTAGAAATTCTTGCATTTTACTTACTAGTGTCCAAGTAAATTTTGCATTGAAATTTTAAACATATATAGGTGTACTTATTGCATATGCATATCTTTTTTTTCTCTTAATAGATCAAATTTTGTATTCTCAATGTGTAAGTTAAAATAGGTCTTGGTTTTAATTTTAAACCCTGTATTGTTAATATGTTTTATCACTTGTAGAGGACATTAGTTTTGGGTTTTTTTACACTTTATTTTTTTGTGCAACCATGGCATTTTTATGAGCTACATTTTTTTACCTTAAGGTTTTAGACAAAATGTTGAATGGTTTTTAGGTGGCCCTAAAAATGATTATTGGGGTTCAATCCCACCATTCAAAAATACCATTATTGTGTTAAGTTATCATTTTTTTGGTTTTTTGTAAATAATTTTAGTTTTGGTTATAAATATAATCATTTTATTTTACTTGATAAATAATGGATGTACATTTGATTGGTCTATAATCATTTCATGAAAAACATTAATGAAATAAGTAAACTATGAATTATTTATCATTAGGGTTTTGACTTGCATCATGATTTTATCTTGTCATTTAGATATGATTTCATTTCTAGGTCAAAATTAAGGCTTAGGTGTAGATTCATTTTTTATTGCTTGCATATGTTATGACTTGGTTGTTGAGATTACGAGTTGAATGGTTGATTATTAATATCAAATGTGTGTCTCTTTTGATGATTACTTGTTAGTGAACTCCAATTTCTTGATTAATATTCTTAGTATATATGTTGAAGGCTTTTTATGGTTATAATTAATTCCATTTTGGTTTTCATAACTATTTGGTTGAGTTATAATCTTTCATTATCATTATTTGATAATAAGGAACTGGTTGCTATTCTAACTTGCTTATATTTGATAGTTTAGCATTAAATGTATGGGCTAAATATATATATTTTATATAGTTGAAAATCATATTTCATTCATTGAATAAAATATGACTCAAACTATGAAGCTCAATATGACAAGTTATAGACCTTGGATTTTGTGCCAAGGTATTAAATCTTGGTGAGTCAAAATATGAACAAGTCTCATTTATTTTATTTACTTGATGTCTTTCAAGTCAAGATCTAAGTTATTCATCTCTTTTATTCATTTATCTATATTTACTCGACTGCCTTGATCTACATCCAACTGATGGTTGGTGTGGTCTAAGGCCACTTATGGTTTGGGATCATTGGGATTGGAGAGATGGGTGATTTGTTAGATATGCATGTAGAATATTTTTATATTTATATTTATTTGGGATGTATTATTTTTGTCTGGTGAAAATGAAGTGATGAAGATCATTTTTTAGAGTGAATTGAATAAATCTTAGAGATTATATTATAAGATATTCATTGTTTACATTTGGTTCTTTGAATTATGATTTGTAATGATGTTATTATGTTTAATTTTATTAAATAGGTTCATTTGGTATTCAAGTTGATTTATAATTATAAAATTCATGTTATTAATTTAGATTATTATTACACTCATTATGTTTTTATACATAAATCTTTAAGGAATTTGCTTGTTTCATTTAGACGATGTAGAAATATTACATTGTGTAATTCATATGATGTATTTTAATGGATTCAATTAGTTTTAAGCTGATTCATAACTTAATAACTATTCAATATCCATTAATAGCATTTATAAATTTAGTATAGATGAAATTTGGATGATTGTTTAAATGGTATTTGGGTGTTGATTATAATTATAATGGAAAATATGAATTACAAAGTCACAAAATTTTTGGTTAAAAATAGTGGTCTAAAAACTATTTAACATCAGATTATGTTGTATTATATCAAGTAGAAATATGTTTGTTCCTTTAAGTGTCTTCAGACAAAAAAAAAAAGTAAGTATACTTGTCCATTACATTATAGTTGTTACTTATCATTTCTTAGTGTTTGAAACTCTTTATATAAGTATGTTTAAAACCAAAGCATGGTTTCTCTATGTATAATATTATTTTTTTGTTTTCACTTAAGGTAACTATATTATTTACATTTAAGAGGGTATAGCTTACTTAATTTTTCATAATTATTTTATAAAAGGATCATTTTATAATTATTCCTTGTAAGTGACAAAGAGATTATAAGTTTGGTTATTAAACAAAATTTAGAGAGGAATTTATAATAACCTAAGTTTATAACATTAGTTATTTCAAATGGTCATCAAATATATTGTAATATTATTAACAACTAAAAATATTGGTATAAATATGCTAATATAAGATGTTATTTTGAGATGTTGGAGTAATAAAATAAAAGGTTGGATTCATTTCCAATAATAAATCATTTGTGGAATGTGGTCCAAGTTTATTCTTAAATTGAAAGATCAATTAATGATTTAACTACTGCCATATAATAAGGTAAGAATTTTTTTATATAATGCAATAATGAATCAATAACATAATTATTAGAATTAATACATCTACTTGGGAGCAAGTGAAGCTAATGTGTATTCATAAAGAAGTTTATTGCATGACCTGAGTTGAAATAAGTATAATAAAAAATCTCAAGGACTTGGTACAATTTAATTAACTTGATAGATTACCCAAAAATAAACTAAAATTATTTAACACCTTCTTATGAAGGTGTAGTAACTAGTCTTCCTTGGTAATATCGATTGAGGATAAATTTATATGAATATTTGCATGCACATATGAATCATGGTTGTTGAAAGATAATGACAAAAATTTATTTAATTCTATTAAAATCTAATCCATATATATTGCTTTCATATTGACCAAGTGATGCATATGGATTGGAATGAAGGGCTTAATATCTACTCCATATATTGTGATATGGTAAAGGGGAAACATATTTGAACTCATTTTGAAAACGTTATGTGATGTGATGGCTACTTGTATAGTTACATCCATCATGATGATCTATTTTAAGACTTGTCTAAACCCTTAGAATGAAATGTGAATCTTAGATAACTTGTAATAGTGCCATGTTATTGCTATGAATGCATAAGTGTAGGAAATCCTATGGAGATAGTGGTACAATGATCATATAGGTAGCAGTTGTGTATGAACCATACTAGTATTAAACCTAAGTGAAGTGTTTTGTTATGAAATACTTAATATTGTATTACTTTTGAAAAATCATTTAATTATCACTACCTATTATATAAATTTTGTTATATCTTGTTTAATCAAGCTTATTGTGATGATTCTTTTGTTCAATCTACTTTTACTTTTATAAATTGGTTGTTGAGCTCTTTATAATTTACTCAGTGAGGTGAAAACTATTTTATAATATGTACCAGTACTCAATTAAGTTCATAAATTATTGATGGATTTGATAGGAAGGACATGTACAAAGCACATAGATAGACATGTGTGATTTTTGATACATTGACTCACTTCTATCCAAATACTAAGTGGTTTAAATTCTTCTTAATGAAGTCATTATTGATTTATTGACTTGATCTAGTTCTTGTGTTTGCTGTAACATAGTTATATATCTCATTACATATTTTGAGTTGTCTCTATTTAAAAACCCTATGTTGTATCTTGTTATCTTGGTGTTTTAAAAAATTGTGATTATTACATTATATTCTAATATCAGAAGTTTATACATGTAATTTGAATACATAATCTTAAAGGTGACAAGAAACCCAAAAAGACCCAATGGAATTTTTAGTCAACAATCACTACTCCATAAAAGATAGATGCATTGAAGCATAGATAATACTATTCACAAAAGTGTCTATAGGGAAAACAAGTGTTTGCACTGACATAAAGCTAATATTCAAAATATGATGACTAGATTATAATCTTTAGATAGTCTATTCCTACACCTCCATTACTCAAATATTTTTATGCATTAGTGTATATGATAAGTATAATTTATGCTTCATATTTTTATTATCAAAATGTTGAATTCTCTAATTTTTGTATGTGGCGTATCCTTTGATTTAGTATTTCTTCATAGAATATCAATAAAATCTAAATTCATTAATTGACATTATTCTAGAGTAGATTATTCCTCTTTGAGTTTTCTACTCTATTTACCCTTAATTAAAAAAAGGATTAAATAATAAGTTTTTACTTGGTGGAGTTATTTTATCCCACAAAAAACAATGTCCCCCAAAAACACTAGTTTGAAATTTGGTACCTCTTTCATGCCCTGATGAAGGCCTTTATGTTACGTAGAAAATAATATGTGGTGAACCCATTGAAAGTACCAAACACAAAGCACTATTATTTCTTATTATGTAACACCTCCAAATACAACACACTAGGAGGAAACTAAAAAATCAAGAAGAATAAGTCTCATAAATTATATAACAATAGTCCATTCATTGTTTTACCAAACTGTACAAATCCATAAAGAAGTTTTCTAGTAAACCAAATCTTATCCATTGATCATAAGATTAAATTTCATCTTTTATAAAAAGGTAATAACATAAAATTTAGTCATAAAGATATTCACATTGACTAATCATAGGTTGATATACGATTAAAATAATAATATTTCAAAATCAACCAAATTATAGATTTGTATGAACATAAATATTGATTTAGGGAAAGTTATTCAATAATTGGAATTTACTCCCTAAACCACTATAGGTCATAAATTTCTTTCTCAAATAGTTATAATCTAAACTATCTATACATCGCTATTAAATTTTCCCAACCCACACCTTTCCATAACTTTTCCTAACCCATATTGGTTTATCAAGGTCATAAATTGGCAATATTATAACACAACCATCCCAATGGTCTATTTTCCCTTCTACATGGGTCTTTGTTTAACCAATTAGGAGCCAGATTTATAATTAAAATTCAAAAATATTCTTATAAATGTTTTTGGTAAACATTTATTCTCCTCACCCATATTGGTTTATCAAAGTCTCAGAGTCGCAATATTATCACACAACCATCCCAATGGTCTATTTTTCTTTCTACATGGGTGTTTATTTACTCAATTAAGAGCCAAATTTCTAATTAAAATTCCAAAATATTCTTATAACTTGTTTTTAGTAAACATTTATTCAATATTTCATGTTACAATCTTTAACATGGGACCATCAGATAGTGGCCTACCCAAAATTATTCTCATCATAATAATACCTACCTTTACAAAATCAATAAAAATCAAACTCAGTAGTGATAGACAATGAAGTATTTCATATATTGTATTAATGAATAGATAATCATGCACCCATTAAGGTGTCATTCTATATGAAGATTTTATCCAAGCATGAGTTGAATTTTTTAAAACATGAATTAACTTGTGCCCAAGAGGTCATGGTAAAAACTATGCCAACCAAAAATGATCATTTTTAATTAGTTATTCTTTGCCATTACATTCAATTCTAAAGCAAAGTAACTATTACTTCAATGCTACTTATGATGATAGAGATCACTAACTAATCATCATCATGTTAAGGTAAATTATTCTCTTTTTTTTCTCAGTTTAATTCTTCATATAAAGCTTTGTTCCAAAGGTTTACCCAAAAGCCAATAAAATTTGACCATGGTTTGATACTAATGTGTAGCACCCCCATGCACTACTTCCAAAACTAATTAAATCTTTTTCTCATAATCCATTTAATCAACACTTGTTAAAATGTAATGAGCCCATTAAAAACTAATACGTTCACCAATAATTTCACACCTACTTTCAATAATGATTAATGTGTTGGCTTCCATATTTAATCTTATCACGTTAATATGTATATTACACCAAGTTAGTCTTATTTATCCAAAATCTAGATTATGATCCTTGGACCTATGGGTTATGGGCCCAAAACAGATTACTAATCCTATAATTTGAACCATGGTTATCTCATTATCCTTTGATACTTTTGTCAAAACAAAATGTTACTAATTTTAGATATGCATATTCATGTATTTGTTTAATTTAATTTAATCATTACTATACATAAAGGTCTCAACCCATATGATCAAATGTCCAAAGTGTCATTGGGATAATAAGAACTTAATTAAAAAACAATAAAGGTTTAAGATCTACATCTAGATACCTTCTTCAAGGCCATCCTCTATCTCATAATTTCCTAGTGAAACAAACATTCATATTGATCCATGAATCCAAAGAATATAGGTGGATAACCATTTAAGTGCCTAGTCCACTATGTAGGATGCAAGGTTTAATTTCATCTTCATCTAGGACCATAATAATCACCTTAAAATAATTTAAATGATGATGATAAAAGTTATCCATGATTTCTACCAGATATTATTCTTAACATCTTGATTATAAAAATAACATTCAATATGTAATTGGATTCTCATAGGTTGTAGTGGAAAACTAAGTAATCATCCTTGAAAACTCATTGACATCATGTCCCCTTAGATAAGCATATAATTATATGTGGCATCATCTAATGCTCTCCTGACCAAGCTCAAGCATTCATATATTAGCCCTGCATTCCCTTAAGGAATGTGTGTCATGGTGATAAGTTATTACTTCTTGATTCAAAGGTTCACTATGCAAAGTTTCAACTTACAACTCTTTACCAATCACATAATGTACTTGACCCTTCTTTTAACCCTGTTTTGACTATTTTCTTGATGGTAAGGAAAAATTAAAATGTTTTTAAATAAACCAATCATATTTATGAGTACCCTTTATGGAAAAATAATTTTGATTCAAATTTGATAGTCCAACTCTTTTTTTAGGTCCACTTTCTTGCTTTAGACATAATCAATTAGCCCTCTCTAGGCCTAATTCCTCTTTTCCTTCAAATTATGTACTACAAGTATTTTATGGTCCTAAAAACTTTAAAATAAGTTATACCATATGAAAATTTATAAGACTATAAATATTTGTAATTTTATGATAATGAAAACTTCAAATAATATCAAAACCCTAATCTAGAGCTTATTGATTGAAACAACCCATGAGCCTTAAAAATTCAATTGTGACCAATTAGTAACTAGTAAACAACCCAAAATAGGTTTATATTATCTTTTTTCACCTTTTGAAAGTGTTTCAATCATTAACATGTGATAATGCAATCATTGTCTACCTCAACCAACACCAATTGTGCTTGACTATGTTTAAAAGGATGCCATTCTACAGGCCTATGGCAAGAAAAATAAATAGTACATGAAGTAAAAACAATAAAAGAGTTATTGATCATTCATATACACTCCAAAAAATTACCTTAATGTGATACAACATGGGATCACTAGTTCAAAGACTATTTCCTCTGTGGGAATTTATAAAGCACACAGTCCATTCCAAATGTTGACTGCTACATGAAATTGAATTTGGTTTTTGGAAATGTATGATTGAAATAAGTTCCTTCAATATTTATTTTCCATTAACAATGAAAAAAAATGTTCATATCCTCTAAAAACATAAAACAATTCAATTCCATAGTTCCTTCTTTGTTAATATGAACACAGTCTGCATATACAGGAAAGTTCCAAAATAGGGGTCTGCCTGTAAGGTTTCTTCAAACGCCAACAAATGGATTATAAATCCAAAAACTATAATCCATGAATAATTAAATATTACTTAAAAAATATTATATCATTTCTATCTAATGCAATTTATTAACACATTTGATACTCATATTTTGTAATATAATTGAAACTCAGAAAATAGGGGTCTCACACAATTCTTGGACAATGCTCTCTTCTTTTTATGTTCCTTCAAAGTATTTGATCTCAAAAAAACATAAAACCAACCCTTTCCATTAGAAAATATCCTCTTTGATATGTTTTAAATTATTTGGTAACCACCTTCGAGGGGTTAACCAATGCTCCTAAGATAATTTTTTTGCAAGGTGACCAAGCACCAAGGTTGTTTTCTCAAATTTTGTCATTTTGACCCTTGTCAAGGGTATAAAAGGACCTAAATATAAATTAAATTTTTTTAACAAACTTTTTTCACCCTAAATCATGCCCTAAAAATATTACAAACACACTATAATATTCAAATTTTTGAACTACAAGTTTTGGTAGGAAATTAAGATTTGAAAATTTGAACTAGCTAAATGCACACCTAAGCTATCAAAATAAAAAATATTCATGATTTAGGTCTTATAAGGCCATAAAAACATTCATATACCTTGTTAAATACATAAAAATAAGTCAAAATTTATCAAAATTACTCCCTAATATTGATGACCTTACATCATACTCCCATGGAAAGAAAAGAGAACTCATGGGTTGCTACCCATGAGTACTTCTAGAGTACTCCCTCACTTTAGTATGTCATGCTCAATAATCCACATAGAATATTCCATTAGATGGTTTTTAAACTTTACTAAATACTTGAAATATTGCTTATCTCTAGTTCTTTTAGTCACCTGTTTGTCCAATATGAATTCCAGTTCCTCTATCTTGGCCTTAGGAAACTATTGTGCCCAATTTGGGCCTACTGTAATTTATTCATCTATCATGTTTTATATTTTATATCCTTATCTATATAGATACAAATCTCAAACATTGAAAATAGGTTAAATTCCAACTCCACTAGGTAACTCCAACTCATATGTATTATTGGCAAACTTCCTGAGAATCTTTCAAGGACCTATCTTCTTCATCTTCAACGTATTGTATTCACCTTTTGGAAACCTTTCCTTACTTATGTGATCTATAAATAATTCCCCAATCTGTAAATTCACTTCTCTCCTACTCAAATTTGCATATTCTTTGTACTTGTTAACACTACATTCCAAATTCTTTTTCACTTGCTCATGCACCTCTTTCATTGCCATTGTAAACTCCTCACCTTCAGCATTTCTCTTTTCCATATGTATGATATCTCAAACCTCAAATACACCACTTGGATACATGCCATAGACTACCTAGAATGGATTTTTCCCAATGCTTCTATTAGGTGAATCATTGTAAGCAAACTTTTCCTGAGACAACACAAGATCCCACTACTTAGGATGCTCCTTAGATAAACACCTCAACAAGATCCCTCAGAATATATTTACACCTCAGTTTGCCCAACAATTTGAGGGTGGTAAGATGAACTAAAACTTGAATTTGTGCCTAGCATTTTCTATAATGTCCTCCAAAAGTGAACAAGAAACTTGGTGTCCTTGTGAGAAATAATGTTCATGGGCTATCCATGAAGCCTCACAACCTTCTTAAAGAACAAATTAGCCACATGTGTTGCATCATTAGTAGTTATATATATATAGTAAAAAATATGCCATTTTATAGAATCTATCAACAACTACAAAAATGGATTCAAAACCCCTTTATGTTCTAGGCAATCCCATCATAAAATCCATATTGATGGATTTCTAAGGTCTATGTGGGACTGGTAGGGGTTGATACAAACCTGCATTTGTGATATTAGCCTTTGATAATTGACAAATTTTACATCTTTTCACATACCTTCTCACTTATTATTTTATTCTAGGCTAATAGTAGTTCTTAGTGAGCAACTCCAATGTCTTGTCAAGCCCAAAATGCCCTGCCATGCTTCGATTGTGATTCTCTTGGATCAGATTTCCTCTTATTAAGATTTTTGGTACACATAACTATACTCCCTTAATTAGTAATCCATCTTGAATTATATAATCTAACCAAGGATCTTTGTTGAGTGTACTTTGGTGCTTGCATGCATGGTATGCTTCCTTGAAGTCCTCATCATACTCATACAAATCCTTGAGTGCCTCAATTTTAACACTCTCTAACTGAATTTCATACACCAATAAGATCCTCCTACTCAATGCATATGCCACTTTATTGCTTTGTCATTGCTTGTATTTGATGGTGAAGGTAAACTTTTGCATGCACTCCACCCATTTAACATGTCTTTGGTTCAACTTTGGTTGATTAAATATGAGCTAAAGTGCATGCTTATCCATTTATACTATGAACTCCTTGGGAATAAAATAATGCCTCCACTTCTTTAACGCTTTCACCATTTCATAAAACTCCAAGTCATTTGATGAATACCTCTTCTTATCATCATTAAAATTCTCACTAAATAAGGCTATAGGTTTTCCCTCTTGGCTTAGAACATCCCCTATGGATACACTACTTGTATCACACTCTATTTGGAACACTTTGTTGAAGTTTGGTGATTCAACAATTTTATGAATAATCGGGTTTTTATTCCTAATTTTGTTAAAGGGTCTAGATTGATAAATCAATAAATAATTTGTGGTAAATAATCTATTGATTTATGAAATTTATTGGTAATTAGAGATTTTTTAAAAATAGTAATAAGGGAGAGAAAATAAGACTTAGCTTAAACTATGTTGATTCAATTAAGACAAGATCTAATATTCACTATTAATAGTTGAGACACTATCACAAACAAGATTTTAAATTTCATTTTTTGATTAGATAGGAGCACCAAAAGTGGACAGGAGCGGTACCAGCATTGTAGTCCTTACCTGGTACTATTATTCTGAGTATTTAAGCTTTTTGGTTTTGTTGGATAGGTCTGTGTGACCTTGTTTCTAAATTTTCAATAGCCAAAATTTTGTAGAGATCCTTATATATAAAATTTTATATTTGAATCCTATCTTCCATTATACTTTGACCAATTTTGAACAAGAGTGGAGGGTTAGTGTGTGTAAGATTCACTGGACGTGGATCCACACCCCTTATGTGGGCACATTGCCTACATACCAATACTCTGAAGAGGGATCAAGCCATATGTAATTGTCCCTTTGAAAGTGTTTGGTGAAATTATAATATGAGAATGTAAGGAAATGATAAACTAGGTGTGCTTGAGATGATTAGGGAGTGGTGTAAGATTTGAATAAGATGGAAATAGTATTGGATGGCTGTATGTAGAGAATAGAGAAATGTGCTTGAGTATTCTTCATTGCTTTGTGATATTTGAAAACCCCTTACAAATTATCTTTGAATGGGCTTATATAGGGATCTATTGGTCATAGGTTAAATGCAATCATGCTAGGTTGTCACCATGAAGTTAAACAATCAAGGGAAAATGGTAATCTAGGATCAGAATGTGATTAGATAGGAGCACCAAAAAGGGGACACCCTAGGGTTCAACACTATAATCCAAGTTGGGTGCTATTGTCTTGAGGGTATGGGACCTAGGGGGATGTATTATTGGTCATGAAAAGAGGGTCTTGGCTTAGTAGGGATCAAGTCTGAAAGGCTATAGATGATTGAAAATTAGTGAAAATAAGCTTATGAGGGTCATGAGAGAAAGTAAAAGGAATAAATGGATTGGGAGTTATAAGCCACACTCAATTTACCAATTTTACATTTTCATATGACTACATTTGTCCCCTCCCCTTTATTCTAGTGATGCAACAAAGTGAAATACTAGGATAAAGGTAAAAGAGAAAGAGTACCTAAACTTACCTATAAGGGTGAAGCTCATGATGCTATTGTGATGCTAGGTTGTGCATAGAGAGAGCATCCTGTGAAGTGTGATTTTGGAAGAAAAAACAAGAGTAGATCAATTCTTACTAGATATGCTATATTTAAAATAAGAACATACAAATCTAGATAAGAGAGAGGAAGAGAAAGGATTAAATACACCTCACTAGGTACATGGACCAATACAAAACCTATTATGATGCTAAGTAATGTTGGATGATGCCATACCAAGTGTAATATCATGAACAGAGTTGAGTGCTCAATTCCATAGAAAGTGGCTCAAGAATGCAAAGGTTGGCCCTTTGGCTCCATCATTTCTCACTAAGTGAAACTAGGTGGTCATTAATGTGTTGATCAATGTTTTCACTATATATCCAATCCCTTTGAATAGGTGGCTTAATAATACAAAAGATAGCTAGACATTTAGCTCCATGATTGCCCCATAAAGTGAAGTTATGAACTAATATCGGTATGAAATGTATGTTACATGAGATGGATCCTAAATCCCATAAAAATACTGTGATTTGATAATATTGGCATGGATAGCCAAATGTATGATAGAAAATAAGCCACTCTTGGTCACTCCAAAAGATGGAGATTAGGCCTATATGAAATCCACTCTGAAACTAAGAATCTAGCTTATGTGGAAGCCACTCGATAACTCAAGAATGTAGAGGGTAGGCTTGTATGAAAGCCACTCTAAAATGATGCCAACTTCCTACATATGGAATAAGGAACACAATTACTAAGAATGTCTGGACAATGCTAAACTAAGAAAGAAAAAAAAAAGTGCCATGCACATTTCCCCCAATCATTGATGTTTGGAATATGGATTCTGATCTAGAATTTATACCAACTTTTGTATCTAAAATTGGAAGTGAGAGCCATCATGCCACATATGATTCCCCTATATCTAGATTCTCAGAGAAAAATGTGTACTGAAACTATTGATTCCGAATTGGTCTAGCTATACAAATCTATAGTTGAACCTACTTTTATGCCTACTTTTATAAATTCTAGTTTTTTTGGTTGTGTAGATAGGAGCACTATAAATGGATAGTAGTTTCACTAATGCTATAGTCCAGTCTTAGCACTATTGTCCTAGCCTAAATATGATAATTGTTCTACATTCTTCACTATCTATCTAGTCTATCCTGACTGGTTTGATGACTGGGTATTGTTCTGAGTGTTCTAAAATTGGATTTTTTGGTTGATAGGAGCTCTGATCTCTATATCAAAACCCCTATTCGTTTCCCCCTCTTTTGAGGGTAGGAATGGAGACCCTATAATGACTGCCCTTAGAAGAAAAAGACCTAAAAGTGTGTTATGCTGCAAAATATATGATATAGTAATGATAATTAACAAGATATCTTAGGATATAGTATGGTTTGTATTGAGAGATTGTTAGATCAATAAGGGTATGCCTAGATAAATATAATAATGTAAAATCATGTGCAATGTACTGAACTAGAACTAGAAATGTTAGTTGTTAATTTTTAGTTGCCATGGAGGAATGGAGCATGATGTCCATCATGGCATCCAAGAAGAAAGATAATGCATGATTTGGATCATGGCATTGCAAACATTTGAAAGCAATCAAGTAAAAAGCACACAAGGTAATAAGCATACAAGAGTGGGCAAGGGGCCAAGAAAATAAGGGACATGGGCACATGTCATTCAAACTAGAAAGCAAGTATAATAGGCATATTCAAATGCCACATATACATACAGTTGAAACAAGTAAGTTGGCATGAAATCCATAATCACATAAAAGAGTATAGGTAAGGGACATTAGTATATTTCCAAAGGCACACATATGGATAAAAGAAAAATAAATTGCCAAATGTCCTAAGGCACACACAAAAAATATGCAGGAGCTAGGAATGCAATGACATCAAGCTATGCAAATAAAGAAGATAAAGAATATAAAGATTGGAAAATACAAGCACATCTAACTAATCAAAGTGAGAGTGAAAGTATGCAAGACATGTTAGTACAATACTAGGTATATTCAAATAAATACACAAGTGCTAAATACTAGTGAGTGGTGATAGAGTAATATGTGTAAGCTAGTAAAACAATATATATAAACATGATAACTAGAGTGTGTAGTTTAGAAATGGCATAACCTAGATGGTGTAGTCATTTAAAAGATGACCCTGGGGGGAACATATATCAATGTGTGTCTCTCATTCAAGAGTAGGATGCCCCCTTAATGGTTAGAGTGAAGCAATCAATGGTCTGGAAGTCACTGCACATACTCAAAAAAGATCAATTGAAGCATGGTAATGTGGATAAATTGACAACTAATAGCATAGAATATCAAATATAAGTCTAACATAGGAGTAGAAATGTAGAGCATGGAGGATGCATACAATCAATATGTTTTTGTGTTTGTGACATATTTGAATGTTTTTGGATTTTGAAATTTTGTATTATTTTTGGTATTTTTGAAATGTTATATTATTTTGGTATTTTGAGAACATTTGATCTATGTAAACTTAATTATAGGGAAATTATGTATACTCAAGCATAGGAGACTATGTACAAGTAGGCTATGAAAAAGTTATACTAACCGATGAGTCTCATGAGAGACTCCCTATCATGGTGTCCTATATTAAGGAGAGGAATCATGTGTGATCAGGAAGCATGATGGAGATGCTGAAACTGTGGCTCTAAAAGCTGTATATGTTGTAAATGATATGAAGTTTCTAAAGTGGGAACTAACTATGGGGTACCCTTGTAACTCTGAGAAGTGGATGCAATTTTAGGGCTCTTAGGGACCCATCTAGTAGTAGGAGAAGCTCTCTAAACATGTGCTCTATGTGTAGATGCATGAGATCTCAATCAAACTTCCCTAGGTATGAACACTATAGATAAAAGCTATCTAGAATCCTAAAATTATGGAGGTGTATGAACCCTCTATGCTAGAGATGGATGCCTCAATTATGTTTAAATATATAATGGAGGAAGAACTAGAATTGGTGGAGAAACTATAACTGGTGGCAAAGCTAAAATTGGTGACAATGGAGCTCCACCAATTGTAACAACTTGATTAGCATGAATGAATTTCATGCATCTATGAACTATAGAAGGTACTGCAAAAAGTTTATAAATCCATGGTCGACCAAGTAACATATCAAAAACTCCTACACTATGAACAATAGTGAATGGTGTGGCCATGTGTGTTGGACCAACCTATAGAATAAGTACAATCTCACTCAATAAAATATGTATGTGCCCACTAAATCCAATGAAAACTGTGTCTATTGGGGAAAAATATTTCTCTAAATATACCAAACATAATAATAATGTCATAGTGCACATGTTTACACTAGATCCATTATCAATAATAACACTATGAATAAGATGATTATGAATGTAAGCTCTGATAAAGAGTAGATGATAATCTAAATCATCCTCGATGATCTCCTACTCTAAGAAGGAGATGGAAGGTCTAGCTCGAACTCTAGAATTGTATACACCAATCATGCTACTCAAAGGATGTAATTCAATTGGAGGTGCCCTGTATGTATTTAGTGGTGGATGTGTATAATATACATGGTGAACCCCTGATGTGTCCCCTGTCTCCAATTTTGAATGTTGTATAAAAAGATGTGAGAATATTTTCAGAGATTTATCCTATGTTTGCTTTTATTGAGGAGGCTCAACTAAAGTTATAAGATCAATATGATTGCCATCTATTAAATCATGTATCTTGTGTCTCAAACTGATGCATCTATTCATTGTATGGCTTGGTGCCCTATGAAACTTGGAAAATGCATGTTGATCATATCCTCATGGAAGAGGCTTTGTTGGTTCAAATTCCCAAATAAGAGGGAGAGATATGATGTTACATTCTAATAAATACTGTAAAACTCTGGCTGGAGAAACTAGTAGATTGGTAAATGTACACTGAGGAGGTGCTGATAAAACCACATGCAAAGGGGGTTCTAAAGTTGTATTAACTATAAGTTAATTTTGAGTCTTGTTATCATTAACCTTGAACTTTTATGGGACTTTGTTGTTACTCTTGTTGGTTATTTTTGAGATAGTTATGTACTTCAATTTACCCATTGATATTAACTTGACTTCTCTTTCCTTTAGTGTGTGACATAATTCAATGAAGGAAGATAATATTTTAAACATAATTAACTCATGCAAAGCTGGTAAGAGACTTTGCTTGAAGAGATATTGTAACTCTTGATTGACCATGGGGTTAGTCATCTTAACCAAGATAGTCTTATATCGAATAACATAATCTGTGAAATGCTTATTTGACCTTTGTTTCTATTGTGCAGCTTGGGCACATGAAACCTTGTCACCAATGTTAATGCTGAAATGAGCTAATAACATGTCAACTAAAATATTGAATGCACTAACTGATTGATTTAATAAACTAGAGGACCATTTTAAAGCATAATTATTTAGGCTCCATGGAAAGATATTGATAAGTAGCCATTCAATTGGTACATAGTCCAAGCATGTTGTGTGAAAATCTCTCAAATGTGTCTCTATAAAATCCTTTCCATAATAAAGAGTAAGCTTGGGTTGAACAAAATCTTGTGGAAAGGGTGTGGAGGCAATGTGACATGCCAATTATTTATGCAGTAGAGCAAAATATTCCAAAACCTGTGTAGGTCTAGAGGCACCTTGCTCAAGATGTACCTCCGTCGATTGAAGAGATCTTATCTCTTGTAAAAGGACTACCACATTAGGAGACAAAAATGTATTAGTTATAGCTGGTGGAATAGAAGAAGGTTGGGATTATATAGGGGTTTGTTGAGACATAGTTTTCCATGTGGTGTCGTTTGCAACTAGTTGCTCTATGGTTTGAGAAGATTGACCATTTTTTAGTCTTTGTTGTTATTCTTGGAGTATTTTGAGCATGTCATCTTGCATCTCAAGGTGTTTAGTTAGGAGTTATTAAAGTTACCTTCTATCAGTTTCATCAAAAATGGTGTATGGGGCCATTTTAAGGTAGGAAAACAATTTGAAATATGTTTAAATTTTTTGCCAAAATTTGTAATATGCAAAGTTCTAGAAAAGGCAAGTACTGAATATAAGAAATGTAGAGTCCTAAGAATAGGGAATTGGAAATTACACAAAAAGGATACAAAGCTCACAAGCATGTAAGTTTATACCTCAAGAAGCGAATAGGAGTCAATACATGCAACTAGAGTTTTGATAATGATATTTTTGAAAAATGCTAATGGAATTTTGAAAATGAAATTCAATTTCTGATTTAAATATGTAACTAAAATTTTAGGAAATTATTGGAAAATGCTTGATTGAGTAGGACCTAGTATGTGTAACTAGGGTTTGATATTTTTTTTTTGAAATTACCATTGAATTTTGAATTTTTAAGGAATTTTATGATTTTAATATGCTATTAAAACATTTGAAAATTGTTTAAAAATTATTGGAAAAATATTGGGACCTAGTATGGGCAACTAGGGTTTGAAAGAAAATTATTTTAAAATTTACTGCTAAATTTTAAAATTTGAAATGAATTTTTGATTTAAATATTAAAGTAAAAAATTAAGAAATTTATAGGAAAAATCAGTATGAATTTTACCCTAGAATTTCTAGGGGTTTTGTGCACAAACAAAGTAAGTCAAGTTCACCAAATGATTTAACAATTATGAGAATAATTAGGGTTTTTATTCCTCATTTAGTTAAAGGGTCTAGATTGATAAATTAGTAAATACTATGTGGTAAATAAACTAGTAATTTGTGAAATTTATTGATAATTATAGCTTTTATAAAAATAGTAATAAGAGGGAGAAAATAATAATTAGCTTAAACTATGTTTATCCAATTGAGACAAGATCTGGTATTCACTATGCAGGCCTGGGACACTATTGTAAACATGATTCTAACTTTTATTTTTTGATTGGATAGGAGCATTGAAAGTGGATAGGAGTGACACTGACACTATATTCCTTGTCTAGATTTGTTGTCCTAATAAAAATAGTAATAAGAGGGAGAAAATAATAATTAGCTTAAACTATGTTTATCCAATTGAGACAAGATCTGATATTCACTATGCAGGCCTCGGACACTATTGTAAACACGATTCTAACTTTTATTTTTTGATTGGATAGGAGCATTGAAAGTGCTTTATAGGTTTTGTTAAATATGTCTATGTGACCCTGTCTCTAAAGTTTTAGAAGCTAGAAGTCTTTGGATCACCCTATATAGTATATTTTCTCTTCAAACCCTATCTTTTGTTGTACTTTGGCCACTTTTGAATAAGAGGGGGGGAGTTAGTGTGTGTAAGATTCATTGAACGTGGATCCACACCCCTTGTGTGGGCACATTGCCTATATACCAATGCTCCAAAGAGGGATCAAACCATATGTAGTTCTCCCTTTGAAAGTGCTTAGTGTAATTGTGATATGATAATGCAAGGAAAAATTCTAAACTGGGTGTGCTTGAGATGACTAGGGACTGGTGTAAGGATTGGAATAAGCTAGAAATAGTACTAGATGGTTGTATGTAGAGAATAGGTAAATGTGCTTGAGTATTCTTTCTTGTATTCTTGCTTACTTTGTGATATTTTCCAACCCCTTCAAAATGATATTTAAATGGGATTATATAAGTATCTATTGGTCATGGGTTAAATACAATTACACTAATTCAACACCATAAAGAGGAGAAATTAGATAAAAATAGTAATCTAGGCTCAAAATGTGATTGGATAGGAGCACCAAAAAGGGGACACCCTAGGGTCCAATGCTATAGTCCAAGTTGGGTGCTATTATCCTAAGGGTACAAGATCTAGGGGAATGGATTAGTCATGAAAAGAGGGTCCTAGCTTAGCTGGGATCAAGTCTAGAAGTATACCGATGACTAAAAATTAGTGAAATAAGCCTATGAGGGTTATGATAGAAAACAAGAGGGATATATAGATTGGGAGTCATAATCCCCACTCAAGTTACCAAATTTACATTTTTATATGACTAAATCTGACAATGCTAGTATGGGCTACTTTGTGATCTTTTACTTCAAATATTGAAAAAAAAATCTACCTGCTCATTCCAAAAAAATCAATTCTTGTCTCCCTTGATAGTGTCAATGATGGGATCAAATATTCCACTAAATCTTATTATAAACTTCTTATAAAAACTTTCCAAACTATGAAAACTTCTTACCTCTCCTACTATCCTAGGTGTTGGCCAATTCATGATTACCTTCACCGTGTTCTTGTCCATCTTCAACATGCCTTGTGAAATAAAAAACCTAAGGTATATTATCTCTCTTTTCATGAAGTCACCCTTCTTGAGGTTGATCAATAACCTCTCTTCTTGCATCCTTCTTATCACCAAATCCAAATGATGAAGATGCTCCTCTTTGATTTGGCTATAAATTAGTATATCATCCAAATAAACTACTACAAACTTACATATTAAATCTTTGAAAACCTCATGAAATTAATAGGTGGATTAGTCAAACCAAATGGCATAACCAACCATTCATATGAACCTTCATTTATATTGAAATCAATCTTCCACTCATCACCTGACCTAATCCTTATCTGGTAGTATCCACTCTTGAGGTCTATCTTAAAAAAATAGATTTATCCACTAAGGCAATCCATCAAATCCTCCATCCTGGTAAGTGGAAACCTATACCTTATAGTGATTGTATTGATGGCCCTGGAATCAATGCACATCCTCCACTCACCTTCCTTAGTTGGCACCAAAACTGTGGGTACTACACACGGGCTCAAGATTTTTTTAATCAGCCCTTTGTCAAGCAGCTCCTAAACTTGTCTTTTGATCTCAGGTTTGTCTTATAAAGTCATCTTATATGCAGCCTTGTTTAGTAGACTAGCTCTAGGTACAAAGTCTATATGGTGTGTTATGATCCTCATTGGTGGCAATGTGTTGGGTAGCTCATCAACAACTATATCAGCATACCTTTCCAAAATTTCTTTAATTATCAAGGGTAGCTCATTAATCTTAGTGGCTATAATAAAAGTCCTAGGCTTAATGACAAAAGTAAATCCTATCTCTTCTTCATGCATGGCATTTAGGAAATCTTTTCCACTTACCATCATCAAATGTGAACCAACCTGTTGATCATTTTCTTCATCCTTCAAGGGGAACAAAATTTAACTAACTCCATCCTTGGTCAAGGTATAAAAATTCTTTCTTTCATCATGAGTAATTTGTCTATCATATTGGCAAGGCCTTACCAAAAGCACATGGCACACATCCATGGAAATAACATCACAAAGAACCCTATCCTTATATGTTCCAATTTGAAACTCTACCCAACTCTACTCACTAACCAAGACTTGATGTCTCTTATTCAACCATGACACCTTATATAGATTGGGGTGAGGTAATCTATTTAGCCCAAACTTGTTAACCATTTCTACTGAAATAAGATTATCTATACTTCTTAAATCAATGACCATCTTACAACACTTACCTTAGGATTTTCATGATGTTCTAAAGAGAGTTTTTCTTTGTGGTGGATCCTTCTCTTTGGGTGGCTTGATCAACACCCTCCTCATGAGCACTAATTATCCCATTTTAGGATCTATCATTTGTGATGGAGAGCAAACACTCTCTTCATATCCTCCTTGTGAAATCTAATTTCTTCCTTCATTCCTTGGGCTTATTGCTATCTGGTCCTCTAGACACTCTCAATACTTGTGGCCAGCATACTTTTTACACTTAAATGACTTTCCTACAAATCTATGGTATCCTCTACCCCTTGATGAATATCCACCTCTATGGTAAGGTCTCCTACCTCTAAATCCACCTCATGATTAAGTGGATTGCTCTTGTGAATTGCTTGATTCACTTTGAAGGTTTCTTTATGATAAATTTATGCCCCCTTGTCTTTTACCTCTAAAATTTCTACGCCTTCCCCTATTCTTCTAATTATTCTTTCTATTTAACTTATCTTCAACCTTGAGTGCAAATTGATAGCACTCCTCTAGTGTTCTTAGGTTGACAAGTGACAACTCATCTTGGAGATTGTACCATAAACCATTCAAGTATCATTCCAATTTCTCTTTATCCTCATCTACATGACCAAACGTAATGGTTAGATTATAGAACTCTTTTATTTATTCCTTCACACTCATTTCCTTTTGTTTCAAATTCTACAATTATCTAAACAAGTTTGTCTCATAATCACTTGGCAAGAACTTGGATTTGAGCTTGGCAACCATTATGTTAGAAGAAGTGATCTTATTCTTCCCATTCTTTCTTCTCTCATCTTATGTGAAGTCCCACCACAATGAAGGATGTCCTTTTAGCTTGATTCTCTCAAACTTGACCTTCTTGTCATCAGGAACCTCTTCATAATCAAAGTATTTGTCTAGCTCATTCACTCAATCCATTAGTTCATCTCCATAAAGATATCCTGCATAGGTGAGTAATTCCACCTTTGGTTTAGACCCTTGACTCATGATCACCTTCATGACTTTTTCTACACCTTCATCTTTAGGTCATTCAATTTTTTTCTTCTCCCTCTACTGCTTCTTGGTCTTGTGTTCATCTTTCATGTCACTCAAGTCCCCTATTAGGAATTCTCTTCTTTGGTATCTTTCTATATAATTTATCCTTGTATCAAAGCTAAGTCTCATATCCCTCAACTCTACCAACACAAAGACTTGGTTCCCTTTATTCCTTGCTACACCTCTATTTATCCTAGGTGGCATTATGAACCTTGTGTAGGTAAATTACCAAAGAAGTATTAGTTATTCTCTTTCCCCAAGAAAATTCTCTCTCCCACTTATTCTCAAGTATCTAAAGTTGCATCTAATACCAAAAATGATATGCATCTTCCCTTTACAAAATTTTAACTTACAACTCTTTACCAATCACACAATGTACATGACCCTTCTTATAACCCTATTTTGGATATTTTCTTGATAATACAAAAAAATTACAATGTTTTCAAAGAAATTGATGGTAATTATGAGTAATCTTTATGGAATAATACCTTTTTTTTAAATTTTATAGTCAAACTCTTTTTGTAGGTCCACTTTCTTGCTTTAGACCTAGTTAATTAGCCCTCTATAGGCCTAATTCCTCCTTTATCCTTAAAATTATATACTAAAATTATTATACAGTATTATAAACTTTAAAATAATTTATATCATATGAAAATGGGTAGGACTACAAACTTTTTTAATTTTTTGATGGTGTAAACTTCAGAGAATGTCAAAACCCTAATCTAGGGCTTGTTATTGACTAAGACAACTTGTGAGCATTAAAAATTCAATTGTGACTAATTAGCATCAATTTAAGAACCTAAAATAGGTTTTAAATATTTTAATTCACCTTTTACAAGTGTTCCAATCATTAACATGTGATAATCCAATCACTATCTACCTCAGCCAACACCAACTATGCTTGACTGTGTTTAAAAAGAGGTCATTCTATAGGCTTGTGGTAAGAAAAACAAATATTACATGAAGTAACAATGATAATAGAGTCAATGATCATTAATATACACTTAAAAAACTTACTTTAATGTGATCCAACATAGGATCACTAGTTCAAAGACTACTTCCTCTGTGGGAATTCATAAAGCACACAGTCTATTCCAAATGTTGACTACTATAGGAAAATGATTTCATTTTGTGAAAATGTATGATTAGCATAATTTCCTTCATTATTTATTGTTAATTACCAATGAAAATAAATGGTCATATCCTTAACAAACATAAAAAAATTCAAGTCCATAGTTTTTTCTTTGTTAATAGGAACACAGTCTGCATATATAGGAAAGTTCTAAAACAGGGGTCTGTCTATAAGGTTTCTTCAAACACCAAAAAATGAATTATAAATATACAAATTATAATCCATTAATACTTAAATATTCCTTCCAAAAAAATATATAATTTATATCTAATTCAATTTATTAATGCATTTGATACTCACAATTTGTAATACAATCAAAACTTAGAAAATAGGGGTTTCACACAATTCTTGAACAAGGCTTTATTCTGTCTATGTTCCTTCAAAGTCTTTGATCTCCAAAAAAACATGAAACCAACCCATTCCATTTGAAATTCTCCTCTTTTTTATGTTGGCAACCATTTGGTAACCACCTTGGAGGGGTTAACAAACAGTCCTAAGATAATGTTTTTAAATATATTAAACAATGTTAAAATAATTATTTCACCATAACCATGGCCTAAAAATATTAGAAACACACTAAAATATTCAACTTTTTAAACTACAAATTTTGACAAGAAATCAAAATTTGAAACTTTTAACTAGATAAATGCATACCTAAGCTATCAAAATGAAAAATAAGCATGCTTGAGGCCTTCTAAGGCCATTAAAATCATTAATAAACCTTTTTAAATGAAAAAAAAAAACCAAAATTTATCAACATTACTCCCTAAAAGTGATGCCCTTGCATCACTTCTCAAGCCTCATAGACTACCTTCTATAAAGGCTTTAGTTTAAATCCACGAGACTATGACATTCTTTTATGTGTAAATGGAAAAGGGGTTCCATCCCTTAAGCTAATAGGTGCCCATGGTTCCATCCATCTTGCATAATGAAATTTACTTGTATGCCCATAGATTGTTTAAACAAAAATCCTTAGCCAAAATATGTGAGGCCAAAACTAAAGACATGCTTGACAATTGGTATGCTCATATAGCTTCAGAATCCCTCATGCCTCAAACTCCATGAAGACTACCTATGGCTTACTAGTGTGAAAATTAAAATAGATGGCATTGAAGAGAAAATTCAAGTCCATGCCTTAGAAATTTTTTATCTTTATAATAGCATGATGACATGTGGCATGCCTAGCTCACTGCATGAACATGTGATTAGGCAGAATATTGCGAGATCATGCCAAGTGGCACTAAAATTTATGGTATAATTTGACTTAGAAAAATTAAAATTTGGATATTAATATTTTTTGGGTCCTTAGTCTTTTAGGCTTAGCCTAATTATATTTTAGGTGTACATTTATTATTACTATAAATTTACTTTATCCTATATTTATGAGGTGTGTCACACCTCCCTTGTCTACTTCCAAGATTTGGGAGTTACTTCTAAGTGTAACTCCTCCCCTCATATGTGAAACTTTTTTCCACGCAATATTTGAAAATATGACATGCGACACACACCAATGAGACCTTGTAAGATCATGATGAGATTATTTTAATCCCCCATCATTCCTCTTTCTCTATTTAAAGAGCCCTCCTCTTCTCTACAACATCACAATCATCTTTCTCTTGCAATTTTTTAATATATATTTTATCGTGAGGCCTCTCTCTCTCTTTCTCTCTCAACTTTTTATTACTATTGTACTTGAATATATTTGTTTGAAATGATTCTAATAAGATCATGAGGTTTTCCTTTGTTTGACTGTTTATGCACTTGTTACTCTCATCTCAACCTTATGGGAGGTATTGTCTCTTTTTGCATTAATGTTTTCTCTATTCCTTCAAGATTTTAATGTTAATCTTAGAATAAAATAATATTATATCAGAGTTTGTTAGTTTTAATGTTTATTCTTGAGTGTTTGTGCAAGTTTGAAGGTGGAAAAATATTTTTTCTCTAACATTTTGTTGTTTTTTCACTATCTACATGCTTCTAACCAGTGTTTATATCACAATTCATGATGCATATAATCTTATGGTTTCTTGGCATCCTCTACTTGGAACTTTAACGTCAAAGTTTTAGACTTTATTCATTATTGTTTTAAGAATGTGAGGTTCTCTATAATTCTTTGATGGTGGTTACCTCTAGTTTCTATTACTTTCCTTTTCATGTATCTCTCCTATATGCCATTTTAAATACTACAAATCTAACATATTTGTTTATTTTTAATAGGATTTGACTCCTCCTAAGGTGTTTCTATCCTTTGTGATATGTATTATTCATCCATTTATGTTTTCTCCTTTTTCCATCTTCAACATGGTATTTTATGCTTAACACATTCAGGTTATGTCTTTTGTTTATGAATGGCTTCTACTTCACTAGTTTGGCATTCTTATGTGTTCATCCTGCCTTTGTTTATTTTTAATAGGCTTTGACTCCTCCTAAGGTGTTTCTATCCTTTGTGATATGTGTTATTCATCCTTTTATGTTTTCTCCTTTTTCCATATTTAGCATGCTATTTTATGCTTAACACATTTATGTTATGTCTTTTGTTTATGAATGGCTTCTACTTCACTAGTTTGGCATTCTTATGTGTTCATCATACCTTTCTTAGGCATTTTTATTCCTATGCTTTGATTTTTTTTTATTTCTTATTTTTTTAAAAATATACCTTTTTTTTTGGATGTCGATTTACATTTACATATTGTTAAACTATTTTGTCTCTCTGGTGCATTGATCTAGTGTTACTACATAGTTTGTTTTGTCTATTTACAAGGTGTTACCTTTAATAAATGGGAATTTTTAAAATGTGTATATTGGCTTCTCCATTTTGTTTATTATATGAGATTGGGATTTTAATTACCTAGGCATTCTACCTTGCGGCATCTTTCCTTTCCTAAACATATGTCTATAATTTTTTTCTTGTTCTTTGCATTTCAAGAAGAGTTTTACATTATTTTTTCAGTTATATTAATGCCTCATAATTTTATCAATGTTTCTTTCTCTGTCTCATAAGTTCTTAGATGTGGAACTTTTATCTATACATTTATTTATCTATCTATTTTTAGCATGACATTTGTCATCTCAAGTCTTCAATCTTACGTGTCACTCAGTGGCCTCTCTTTGTTTAAGCATTTTCAGTTTTAGAAGTGCACAATTGTATGTTGATAAGCACCTTTGTATGTTTTTAATTCATTCTTTAAGTTTCTTGCACATTCTTTTAATTATCAAATCTATTCATGATTCCAAGACGTTCTTGTGTTTTTTGTTTTTCTTTTGGTTCAATGTAATTATTTTTATTTAATCTCAACATCATTTTTGATCTAATACGTTTGTGAAGATTCACATCACTTTTATTTCTTTTGAAAATAAATTGAAAATAACTCTTCTAAAGCTCAACTCATTGAAGCTAGTTATCTATAAATATGTGTGTGTGTGTGTGTGTTCTTTTGTTTTCTTTTTATTTTCAAAAGGAAAAAAAATAAAAATATTTTCTTTAATATTTTAAGACCACTCTATATTATTTATATGATGTTTTAAATTATAATTTATTTTTTTTGTATATTGGTATTTTAAATTAGTTTGGACTTTATTCTTTGACTAATGCATTGTAATTTTATTTTAAATATTAAGTAAAATTAATCATGTGATTTGGTGTGGACTTACATTTATAAGTTATTTAATATCTTTTTGTTTTACAAAATTAATTATATTCTTTTTATCACTTTGTCTTGTATTACATGTTTCTTTACATCTTTTGATGTTTAGTTTGTGGGCAACTTCATTTTTTAAGAAAGACAATCTTAAAGGTGCTTCTTTGCTATCATGAATTTCAAACTAGTTGTTTTCCTAGCATTAAGAAGTTTACACATCAAGTAGCCTTTAAAAATTATAAAAATTATTTTTTAATGTGTCAAGTCACTTTTTAAAATGATGCAATTCATGATTTGAAAAATCAACTAAATGGTCAATCTATGACTCCAAATGCACTTTAAAATGCTTTTCATGACTAAATAGAGAAAATAATTTTTTTTTCGACACTCTAAATGAAAAATGTGCCACTTTCACACATGATAATGCTTCTAATATTTATGTTAAAAGTACATCTCATGAGACTTGCACTCCTTTATACAATCATTTTCCTAACCCCAGATTTAAAATCATGTGAAGTATGGTTCATTCTATCCATGGTCGTGGTAAGTGTGAAAATGATATTGTGAAAAGGTCATGATTTTAATGCTCCCATTTCTTATACTATAAATTTGAAATTTTATTATCCTCCTCAGAGAAGGACTTTGTACACTAATTTTTTAATTGTCACAAAACTTATTTTTATTATAATGCTTATAATACTTATGCTATGGTTACAAATGCTAAAACTTGTGAGCATTGTGGAAAACACAAGAATCATATCTCTAAATGTTTGAAATTGCATCCATGTAAACCTTGTGATAAATCCACTCATAATACTTTAAATTGTTAGAAATGACTAAAACACCTAATATTATGGCTAACATTATTTTTATTCTTAAGGATATTACTTTTTCTATAGAATTTGATATGTCTTCTTGAGATACTTCTAAAATTACTTCACATAAAATATATTTTGTAAGCTACACATATCCTTTATGTCCATTTTGATAAACCCAATCTTTTATGCATTCCTTGTTTTTTGTTGTAAAGGAAATATACTTTTTTAGAGCTCATTTTGACTAAATTTTTTTTGTATAGGATTTTACACTTTACCATAAAAGTATTTATTTGCTCCTTTTTCCTTGTTGTACATATACTTTTACTACATTATTTGTATATATATCATATTTTTAATGCATGTTGTTCACCTAACATGAAGTTTGGTTGTATTTTTTTTAATTTTATAGAGTGTAGTTGATCATTTCTCCTTCTTGTTGAGGCTTTATTACATTACGAATTGACCTTCTTATTCGAAGATGGTTCTTGGAGATTATTGATGATCAGACCCTCATTCTTGAGCAATTTTGGGAACACCTTCTCTTCTTTTTTCTCAAAATTTTTATAATTCTTATTGAAGGAATTTTCTATTAAGGGGAGTATTATGAAATTTGGACTTCCTTCCTTGTTTGTAAAAGGTTTTCTCTATTTTTAAACCTCAAATCAAGATTAAGGGTAAGTGTTGGATATTAATCTTATTTGCGTCCTTATTTAACCCTTTAAGATTATCAAATATACCTTTTAGATGTACATTTATTATTATTATTATTATTATTATTATTATTATTATTATTATTATTATTATTATTATAAATACACATTACTCTAAATTTATGAATAGTCTCTCATATTTTTTATCCACTTATAGGATTTAGGAGTTACTTGTGCAAGTAATTCCTCCCCTCACAAGTTACACACTCCCCCCACTCTCTTTAAGAATAGGACATATGGCACACACCAAGGAGGCCTTATAATGTCATTTTGGGATTATTTTAATTCCCTTACCCTTATTCTTTCTCTATTTAAAAATATCTCTCTTCCTTTCTAAAATATCATATTCATATTTCTCTCTCTCTCTCTCTCTCTCTCTCTCTCTCTCTCTCTCTCTCTCTCTCTCTCTCTCTCTCTCTCTCTCTCTCTCTCTCTCTCTCTCTCTCTCTCTCTCTCACACACACACACACACACACACACACACACACACACACATTAACGTCATACTTGGAGATATTTGTTTTCAAGGATTATAGTAAGATTTTATGGGGTTTTTCCATTGAAAAATTTCCCCACTTATTAGTCTCATCTCAAGTTTATGGCTTGATTCTATCTCAAAGTTTTATTGTCCCTTTTTACATTCAATTTTAGTTTGTTCCTTCAAAATTGTAATGCCAGTTTTGGAATTAACTACTAGTTATGTTTTAATGAGACTAAGTAACAAATTATGAAGAGGAAACAAGTGGAAAACTATGCAAAATTTAGAATTTGAACAACCTAGATTGGTTAAGTCCAAAAATCCAAATAAAATAACTTAACATCAAAATATTATGTCAAATGACTAAGCTAGGGTCCATACTCTTATTAAAGTAACATGTTCAAGTCATAAACTATGTGACCAAGAATAATATGCACAAAGGTAAGAATCTTGAGTGAAATTTAAACTCATATAGATGCACCAAGAGTGTAAATGACTACACGTGTAACTATAAAGGTAAAATAAATAAGCCCATAGTTTACATGAAAGAAGACATTTTGAATGTAAAACTAATGCATTCATTACCAAGAAAATATGACTTAGAATAATTCCAAATTTGATACCATGTGGTCTAATGGGAATGCATGTAACTAAGTCATGTCTTTTATTTACTTATATATAAAGCCTTGATCTACTCTTTGTGAGAGAGACAACTAAGTTATTAAGGGTTTAACTTAGTTCAAATTTCATCTTTGAATTATCATAATTCATAAGGAATTATAGTGATTCCCAAACATTCATTTCTTCATATCTTATCTCACTCAATTGAACTACCCTTAGATTTATTTTTGAGTCATTTATTTATGACAAAAATACAACCCCAATGCCTTCTCAACCCTAGGCTAATTAATGAAATGAATACCAAGATTTAATATAAATTCCATTCAACTTCCATGTATTCAAAAGTCCAAATATGTGTAGGCTTTGAAGCCTTATAGCTAATTATACCTATTGCCATACATTGATTGGTTTAACATATTTTAACTAATTATCCTTTAAACTTAATTCTCTCCCTTATATAATAGGAAGGCATCTAAGTCTATTGCTAGAAATTTACTTAACTTGTTAAAATTCCAATCAATTACATTATATCCAAATCAAGTTAGGTATTCTCTTCTAATTTCTTAAAATAAGGAATTTAGGTATGTTACCCAAGGGTTGCCTCATTTTTTAGTGTAATACTTCTCTTATCTAAAAAGGGGTATATCTCCACACATTCATTTCCTTATATCTTGTACTTTACACAATTTGTACTTATCCATTTTGAAACCATTCTGAATTACTAAGACATGGTCAATTAATAAACTTAGCAATCAATATTATATTAACTATCACATTATTATTTCCAAAGACTTATCCATTCCTAAATCATATATTTCTATTCTCCTATATAACCTTTGAATAGTTTTATCTCCAATATAAGGTTATTTATAAGTTATCCAACATGAAATAGATATAAATGTACTCAAAGATTAAATCATTCTTAATCCCTAAATTCTATTCACAATTAGACATGGATAGTTGAATTATTTAAAATGTATCTTAATCCACATACACAAGTATTTGTCCAATAATATAACCATGTTTTTATTCTAAGTTGACTAATCTAATACACACCATATGGGATTACACATGAATAGACTCAATCTATCAAGAGTAAGAATTCAACTCAACCAATCTTAGAATATCACTACTGATATTTTTATCTCTTGGATAAGAAATCAACCAACATTTATACCAAATGAATATTACCTCATAATTATAAAGTAGAATAGACAAGGTTTATTAACCCAATACAAAGATAATGGATAATCCAATGATTATCCCCAAACATGAATTATAACAAACATCAATAAATAATTTAACTTCCAAAGAAATGAGACACATAGGTCTAAGCTTACCCAATTAACACCTAAGGAAATTTAAATATTTTATTCTATAAATCAGAATTCACAACTCTATTTAAACATTTAGTAGAATATAAAGTCCATGTATTTTTCATTACTATGGAATGAATAATATTGGCTCAACCATGGCTCCTTCTATTATCTCCAAGAAGAAGAAACAATCATTCATGCCTTGGGTAATGTGTTGAGGTCAAGCTAATAAATCTATACCTCACAAGAACCATGAGTATCATATCATAGTTAGCTCTAACTATAACCAATATAAATTATCAATTTTACTATCATTAGCTTATAATATTGAGAGAAATGGAAAGAAAGATTGAGATACAACACATTAAGCTAAATATCATACCTATTTGTGACCAAAAGACTACATCATGCTCTTATTACAATAATAGTTATGAGATTATTTGGTTCCTTTTTCCACCTGGCCACCCATACAATGTTTGTATCAAGTCCATAGGGTGAAACTGACGAATCCAATATAATGCTCCAAATCTCTCCTTTGGTTGTGAAACATGCATGGATTTTTTAAACCAACATTGTAACATGTTATTTGAACTTGTTACATCCTAATCACTCTCTAAGCAAACTTAATTTATTATCTATGGATATTTATAGATGATAATTTGATTCAATATTTATTAAATAAGTTTTAAGATATATGCTATTATGGGATAGTTGGATATTAATTAGGTTACATGATTACATTGTTATGAATTAGCTATAGTGTATATTCTTATATCATGATCATATTGATTTATTATTTTATATATATATATATATATATATATATATATATATATATATATATATATATATATATATCATGATGTTATGGTCTAGCTACCTAATTGTTGTGAGTTTGATGCATAAAAACTCATCTTTTAGAATGTGATAGAGGGAGGGCATCATTAGAGAGGGTAATGTAGATGGAGATGTTTGAGGATGATAGAGAAACTGGCTATAACCCTGCACATAAAATATTAACTAGTACATGTTATATGCATAATGGAATAGTTAGAATAGTGTGTTTTGATGCTACTTGCATTAGATAATTGTTTACACATGGTTTATAGCATAGTTTAATGGTTATATAAAATTTATCTTGCATGATTTGTGTGTATGATCATTAATATTTTTAAAAATATGATTTGTATAATTAGATCAAATTTGAGTTTAATTGGTATTAATTATTAAGTAATTATGATATTAGGGGTGATAGTTTAATTATCAAATATATTGATCCTTGTAATTTTAAAAATAAAATAAAATATGATAATTAATAATTTGGAGGAAAAACCAATTAAAAAAGAAAATAAAAATTGGAATGAGAAAGTAGAAAGGTTTAAAATTAGGAAAAAAACAAGTATAATATGGAGAAAAATAAAGAAAAACAATAATAAATAAATAAAAAATTCTTAAAAAGAAAAAACTACTCCCTATTCATAAAAGTGAATAAAAGATTTAGTAGTGGCTCAAATATGCATAGGGGAATAAGAAAGAAATGGACCTAGTGAGAGAATAAGGAAGATAAGGAATCAAGTAGAAGAAAAATAGAGAAATTCTAGGTAGGCACCATTGGTCTTGTAAAAACTTTAATTTTTGTGTTTTTTTTAATGTATTGTATGAATTGTGTGATGAAAATAATAGTTTGTATGGTGATAGTAACCATTTACCATAGATTTACACTAGTTTTGATGTGACGAGTTTATACCAAACTTTCTATTTGAGAGGCAAAACCTAAATATATATATAGTAAACTAAACAAGATTGTATATATTAAAAACTTAGCATCATACATATAAAGATATAGTAGTTACAAACTTATAACTAATTGATACAAAAATATACAAATAGACAAGTATAATTGATGTCCTGAAATCAATTAAATATTATAAATATATATACATATCTCACTAAATGCAATAGTAAACAACATTGAATCATATTTTTATCAATATGTTAGACAATAAAGACATATTTGCTACTCTGTGTAAAAGGTGGATTTTTTTTTTAAAATAAAACAGCGTACAAATGTAATTCAATTACACCATGAGAATCTAATAAATGATCATATTTAATACTCTAATTGTGATAACTATAAATGAAACATGTTATATCACACATCTTTGATCACTATCATCATAATTGTTTATAGAAGGTAATTATAAATATTTGGCTATGACTAGTATAGACATAAAACCATTGTAATCAATGTACAATAAGTAAATAATTATAGCTCATCATGATAATGTTTCAATAATAAATACAATACAATGTTGATATATAATATACATAGCTCCATAGAGCATAAATTCACCATACTCTAGTATCTATGGCAATCTCAAGTGTCATCTCCAATTGAGTATTATTGTGGGGAGGGAGAGCATCATTTGAGTTATTTTACATGATAATGATGGACTATCGATCCTCTGCACATTTTCCATCAAGTAATATCCCTCCTTTCATGTATGAGTGGATAGTGATGGTGTGAGAATCTAAGGAGACAAGCTAGTACCCATGTGTTGTATGATTTTTAAAACTAAACATGTGATGTATCATAAAGAAACCCATTCTAATCAAGATATCATATAAACATGTAAATCATACACATGAAATGATAGTGTCTCACTAACATTATTTTGATCAAATTTTTTAATAATTAATGATCTAAAAGATTAGTCAAATTTATACACACAACTAGATCAGATTACCTTCATCTGACATTGTGATGCTAGTGAGATAGTGAAATCTATCTCACCACTTACTTAGTATCAATAATGTGAGATTTAGTTAACATAGGATAACCAATAGATTCATAAATATTACATCCTAATAGCAATCATATAACATGCTAAGCATAGGAACAATATCACAGATATAATAGAAATAATAACTATAGTTTATAACATCTGTGTATAATATACATATAACTACAATTTCTATTTACTATAAGTAGTTTTTAATTATAATGCACCCTATGACATCCCATAATATCATAGTCCATTATTTTTTAGTTTAACTACTCTAAAAAAATAACCAGTTATAACAATTTGAAGAACTAAAGTCTCATAGTCATAATTATGTTTTTTTGAACATGATACCTCATTTATACATCTTGTCATGTTTTTAGGAGCCTGTGAAGATGTGTATCTAGAGTCATACTCTTCCAAAGTCCATGACTTATTATATAACAATTAATAGATATATAGGCATACACCACCATATACCAATACATATTATATATGCATATGTATTTATACAAATTAATCTTTGATTAGTATGTATTACACACATGTTCTTCAATGACAAATAATTACTACATATAAATGCTTATAGTCAGTTTTATTTCTAAATAAGGTTTCATGAGATTTTTGAACAATCATTATACAAAAAATATTGACTATCAATTATAAATCTTTTATTTTTGGTAATATGTTATCATCTTAGTCAATTTTGAGGTTCTTTGTTTTCCCTATCAAATCTCTATTTAATTACAACTTTCCAACATTCATAGTTTATTATATCTAATTAAGCATATTATCCTATATCTTACTATAAGATCAATTCCGTTGATCCCTTTTGAATAAATTCTATTCATATTTTAATATATATTCATGTATAAGTCCATTCATATTGACACACATCCCAAAGTATGTTTATAAGATTTATATATAAAAATAAGAGTATATATATTAATATAAAGTATAATACCAATTAAATCCTTAATATCTAGCATATTATAGGCATTTCTCTACATTATGCATTATGTTTCACATGCTTTCCATGATAAGATATAAAATTTGTATAAAATTCATTATAAATTGATGGGAAAATACATTAAGCTACACATGCTTCATATCCTAAACCAAAATCTAAATTATGATTGGATTGACAGATTTAATCTAGTAAATATTCTAATTTATTAATATAAATCACTATTGCTAAATAATATGATTAGCTTATCTATGGATAAAGGAAGTTTAGTTGATAAATAATCTTCCTTATAACTATTATGTGGTTAATAAAATGATAATGTATTATATTACTAGTATAATGACTTAATCATAAATCAGTACCAATAGATACTCATTAAATCTGCTTATACCTAGATCAAGGCAAAGAGCTATACATAAATGTTTAGCTGATTTTATATAAGATATTATAGGTATCACCGCATATGTTCATTCTAATATATTTAAAGGTTAATATAAGTTGATATGAAGGTAGTGACTTATTTTATTATTGTTACAACATCTGTAGATGCATGATCTAGCATTGGTTTAAAACATACATCAACGATCTTAATATTTCACTGTCACTTTATATTGGAATACTAATTTCCCATAAAATGATGTCCCTAATGCCATGATTAACATGGCTTAGTTGTGATTGAAATAACCCAATTTCTTAGTCTAAAGGTAAGTATTATGTTAGTGATCTATTTGGTGGATGACCACCTTTTACACAATCTATCAAACCTATCTCTATAGTCTAGCATATATTCATAAAAGTATGATTTGATGTTTATTATTACACTTACTAAGATATGTATATATATTCCAAATATGTAGTTGATTTTAGGGCATCAACTATCGTTGTCTATGTGTATATTGATGTATCAACTAGTTATAAATCTATAACTGCTATATCTTTATATGTATGGTGCTATGTTTTTAAAATATACAATCTTGTTTAGTTTACTATATACACTTAGGTGCTGCCTCTCAAATAGAAAGTTTGGTTTAAACTCATCACATCACATATGGTGTAAATCTATGGTAAATAGTTACTATCACCACATAGACTGTTATTTCATCACATAGTCTAGACAATACATAAAAGAACACACAAAAATTAAAGTTTTACAAGAGCAATGGCACCTACCTAGAATTTCTCTTCTTTTCTTTTGTTTTATTCCAATTTCTCCTTCTTCTCTCAATGCATCCCCTTCTTTCTGCTTTTCCTATGTAGATTTGTAACCCTAATAAATCTTTTATTCACTTTTATGAATAGAGCATAGTTTTATTATTTTAAAGATTTTTCTCTTTATTTATTATTATTGCCCATATATTTCTTTTTATTTTTTCCTAAATTTAAACATTTTTAATTTCTCATTCCAATTTTTATTTTCTTCTTTGTTTTCATTTTTTCCTCCAAAATATTAATCATAATATTTTTTTCCAATTATAATGATCAATATATTTGCTAATTAAATTAGCACTACTAATATCATAAATACTTGATGATTTATTCATTACTCAATAAACTCAAATTTAATATAATTATGTAAATCACATCTCTAAAAACATTAATGGTCATACACATAAATCATACAAAATCAATTCCATATAACCATTAAATTATGCTATCAACCATGTGTAAAAAAATATCTAATGAAATCAACTTAAAAAAAACTATGCTAACTATTCCATTATGCATCTAACATGTACTAGCTAATATGGTGTAAGGTTATAGATAGTTTTTCTATTGTCCTCCAACATATTCATATACATCACTCTCTCTAATTATGCTCTCACTCCATCATGCTCTAAGGGATGAGTTATCCTACATCAAACTCATAACAAATAGGTAGTTAGACCATAACATCATGATATACATATATCATAAAATATAAATAAAATAAAAAATCAACATGATCATGCTATAAGAATATACATTATAGCTAACTCAATCATTTTAATCATGTAACCTAATTAATATCCAACTATCCCATAACAACATATATCTCAAAGCTTATTTAATAAATATGAAATCAAATTGTCAACTGTAAATATCCATGGATAAGCAAGTAAGGTTGCTTAATGAGGAATTAGGGTTCAACATAACTTATCTCTCATAAAATGCTTTCTTCCTCCCAAGGAAGAAGAAGAACTAGAAGTAGAACCAATCAAGTCCACAAAAAGTTGAACCAGTCTAACTCCTTTAACCCCATTTATTTTAAAGGTATCTCCAATATATACCTTTCATATGCTCAAAGGATTCCTCATGGTCATTTATTATTTGATCTACTTCAACCACTCACAATAAATATAAGATTGTATCCCATATTGTTCCTTGTTTAAAATATTATGCTTTATTCTAATTTCATATATTTTCCTCCATGTTGTAAAATCAATTGTCATTGATTATTATTATTATTATTATTATTATTATTATTATTATTATTATTATTATTATTATTATTATTATTATTATTATTATTTAGTAGCTTCTCTGCACTTTTCTCTTATTTTACCCTCTTTACATCATGTCTACCTTTACTTCAATTATTGAGCAGTTATTTTTTTTGTCATTGTCCGCCTAATTGTGAACTCTTTGAAAATTCCATAGGGTGGTAGATTTATCATAAATTTGTTTCATGTCTATCATTTATCTAATTATTTATATCCATCTTATCTTGGTTATTTGTAGCTTAATTTCACACAAAATAATTTCAAACTATTATGGTTTTAATCATGGCTACTATTATAATATAAATTATAATTTACAATTACATTATACATTGATTACATTAAAGTTATTGGCTTCTCTTTTATTTTATTAGTCCCTATGTATACATGGAAAAAATCCTCAAAAACCATTAATATCATATTATATTTATGTTACATAAGCACAAGGTGACAAATGCATGGCATCCCACATATCATATATTTAGTCACACCAAGGTCAAACATAATGCCAATCTATTGTTGAGATCTATGATTTTTTGTAGTTGTCCTTTTTTGAAGTTCTCATTTGTGTCACATCAACTCAGTTAACACGTAGGTGGATTGAATTCAATCCCAAACAACTCATCTCATATTTGGTATATAAATTATGACCTCTTCACAAATATGTCTCCTACACATGCACCAAATTTATCATGACACCTTTATGGATGGAAGTGATAAAATGCAATAAAATAAATCATTTTTTATTTATTATAATAGTAATAAATATCCTCTTCTTCCATGATTAGTTATAATATTACCAAACGATATATAAGGTAAAACATAATATCTTTCTTAAATAAATAACATAACAACCAGTGTAATACTAATTAATACTTAACCATGTACCTAAGCTAAGATGAAATTAGACATGACATTATAAAATTTTATATTTATTAATGATATGTGATTTAAATAATCCATGAAAGACAAGGTTTTAATTTAACTAGACACTTAGTTACATTGAAACTTAAGTTTTTGTTGAATATGAAATTATTTGGCACTCTAGCCCTCCCTTAGAGAATCCAATATAAAGGGATAAAACATATCTAAAGAATAGGATGGAAAATGAAATATACCATTTCTCAATAGGATTTCTGAAAGTATTGAAAGTATTTTCAAAAAATCATTATTTTGGGACATTGAGACCACAACTCTCTAAAGCATTTTGTAAAATAGTATAAGGAAGCTTTAAAATTTTACATATATGCATAATAAGGCCATATAAGTTGAATCACTAAAATTAATAACATTATATACTAATTTATGTTTTAATAAACTATATACAACACCTGCATCATGATGTATATTTAATTATGCTTAATGGAGCTCATATTTGAAAACTTTTATGTACTATATGCCTTCTGTATACTTTCACATTTTTCATACATATCCACTAGGGCAAACACAACTATGAAAACAAATGAGAATCTAATTTTTATTATGTTTTGGTGGATGCCCATGCCATGATATAAAGATCTCACTTAACAGCTTAGAAAAAATGCTGATAATTTGTTTCCCGTATATCTTTACACCTATTAATTTTGTTATTGAAAAAATTTAAAACCTATTTCAACAAACCCATATTATACAAATATTGTAATAATTGCATTCCATGAGACCTCATCCCTTTTAAGGAATTAAAAAAATAGTTCTTGTACCTTATGTATGCTTCCATATCTTCTAGGGCACTTTGAAACTGTAACATCCGTTAAGAAAATGGTTTTGTAATTTTGCTTCTATCAATGCCTATGCCTTTTTCCAATGCTCCAATTTTAACCATGCTCGGAGGGTGCTAGGAATAATTATAAAGTCTAGCTTTACACATGCTAACTATAATTTTTTTATATAAAATTTCAATTTATTTTCAACAAAATTCCAACTACATATATTTTTAAAATTTCCAAATTATTTTCAATAAATCCACTTTGTGTATATTCTATAATCATTACAGAACATATCTTTTAAAAAAAATGTTAAAATTTCCACGTGCTTAGTGTATGCTTTTTCATTTTTCACAGATGTCTAACAATGCAATTGCATCAACAAGATTTTATAAATATCCACTTTTAATTATGTTAATGGATATTCAAACCTAAATATGCTTTCAAGTTTCTAATTCTTTCAATAAATCAATTTTGAGCATTTTCTACAGTGAGTGTGTTTCATGGGACCACATCCCTCTAAAGTAATTATTTCAAACTTAATCTTAAATTTGATTTCCAATTATGCCCGATCAATACCAATGTATTTAAAATTTTGATTTTTTAACAATCTATTTAATGGAGTTTATTAGTAGTTATGAATTAAAAATGTGCTTGATCAAAATTCCATTTGTGCATATGTTCTATAGCCCTTACCATTTGCTTTTGAATATTGACGTTGGGACAATATACTTGAATGTGTATATGCAAAACATAATTTAACTTGAATAATTGAGTTTATGATTCATTTATATTATCCATTAAAAAATCTTGTGAAAATTACTTAGAGTTAGAGCTAGTTAAGAAGTTAGCATATATAATTTAGATAAATTTATGTAAAATACATCGATAAATATCATTTTCAAAATATTTATCAGTATATTTTATATACATTTATCTAATAAATGTATGTTAGTTTATTATTATGTGGTAATATTTTTTAACATAATTTATTTTTAAAATTTAATTATCAAATATCTATAATTTAAAAAAGAAAATTGATCGATTAATTATTTTTACAATATCATTATTATGATTGTTTATAAATACGATGTGATTAAATAATTATTTATAAATATAATGCATTAAAATTTATATATTACCGAAAAATTAATTATGATTATCTATTTATTTATTATGATGTAATATTTTTTATGATAATTTATTTTTGCAATTTCATTATTAATGATTGTTAAGAAATATGATGTAGTAATGTTATTATTTATTTATTAACCATAAATTAATTATGGTTATTTATAAATACGATGTAATTAAATTATGGATATTATCTATTTATTTATTATGATGTAATATGTTTTATAATAATTTATTTTTACAATTTAATTGTTATGATTATTAATAAATATGATGTGGTAATATGATTATTTATTAATTAATTATGATATTGTAGTATAATTTAATTTTTCAATTGGAAAATAATTTCACAGTAAAATAAAATCTACTCAATATATAATGATTGTTCAATTTAACCCCACATTTTTTATTTTTTCATAATTTTTATTTCTTTCTCTATGTTTTTATTTTTTTATTAGAATTTGTTTGTATTTATATACTTTTTTTTAACTGTTATGTTTGTTGTTTTATTTTTTATTTAATCAGGTTAGATTCTAAATAATTAAATTATTTTATTTTTTATTTTATAATATTTTATTTTAAATAATTAAATTCCAATATTCTCACGCCATTACATCTTCCATCCGCCACCCCCGAATGTCATTGATAAAACACCTATTGATGTAATGATGTACAATTACATACTAGTTCAAAATAATCCATATTATTGTTTTATTCTTCAATAACCAAATGATTTATAATTTCAATGGACTTTTGTATTTTGATCACTAAGAAATCTATGGTCCAAGATTTTACACAATGGTTAGATCTGCACACATTTTATTAACTTTGATATTACACTCACCAAAATTTTAGAAATGACATTTGAAATGTAATCAAGTTCATTAATTGTATCTAACCCAAATGTTATGAATGTTTCAATAAATAAACTAGAATTTAAACATTATATTTTAACTTGGAGAGTTTTGACGTAAAAATAAACCAAACAATTTTGGATGCCAACGTTGAAAACTATTGATATAATTCAAACATATTTTAATGTTACAAGGTAAGTGCATGGAAATAATAGGCCAAAAGGGGATTTGAAGTGGACAGATATTTTTTTAAGAATAAGAAATTTAAACTTAAAAAGATTATTATATATGCCTACACTTGAAATTTAAAGCTTTGGTAATAACATAAATTGTATAATTTCATATTTTCTTTCTAAGTAACTATTTTATTTTGAAAATGGTGAATTATAATTATGTCAAACTACTATAATTAAAATAGGTATTCCTATTTTTTATAAAATTAAATTGTATAATTGGGTATGTACCCCACTAACTACTTCAAAAAGTGAAAAAAAAAATCAGTGACAAGTATACATAGAATTAGACCTAGTTTTTGACACACACACACACACACACACAAAAAAAAAAATTAATTTTGTAAGTAAATAGACTATAAAAATGATTAGAAAAATTGGATAGTTAATCATGCACTCCCTAACTACATAAAAAATAGAGTTAGGCCTAATTTGTAAAATGAACAAAAATAAAGATACAACACAAATATAAACATGTATAGTTGTGATAATATTGACATATAAATACATACTTAAAAATCAATAATGAAAAAAAATTAAACTAGTCAAAATATTTAAAACATAAATATTTAGAAAGAAGAGAGTATGTTTGACATCTTAGTCATATTTTCTTAAATTATGTTTATTAAATTCATAGTGCTTATCATGTTTGTAAATTTTTTCTATCATTTTATATATAAAACATAGATTTGGATGAGTGTGTGTAGGTTGGGGCCTTTGAATCATATTTTCAAACCTAAAACACATGCATGCTATAACATGTATTGGTATCATTGAATTATAATGTTAGAGGTTATAAATAGTGCATGTTGAAGAAGTTAATGTCATAGTTTGTATTTACTAAATTAACTATTGAGTATAAGTGGCATTTATATTATTAAATTTATATTATTACACTTTATATTTAATGATTTATAAGGTCTAAAAACCTTAAAAAATGAATATATGTTTATTTCAAATGGACAGTAATTTTAAAAGTTACACCCTAAAATTTTGAGATTCATAATACTAATTCATAGATCTATTAAACCAATTCATGAAGATGTATAGTTGTCATGATATCTTATATTTAATAAGATATATTTAAAGTTTAATAATTAATATATAAATACACACTATGACATGTACTTATTTAACTTACACTACTTGAAAATTTTGAATTTTTTTTATTAATAGTGAATTATGCATTTTATAACATGCACATATTTTATTATATATAAAATTTAATATTTACGTAGTTTAGGTTTGGTCATTACTAAGCCAAAATTAAAAAATATCATATATGCATCTTAAAGCTCGTGTTTTTTTATAAATCACATTTTTACAGGTAAATATTTTTTTTTTCCCCCTTAAAATTATTACACTTACCCCATATCTTACAAATCAAAGATAAATATATTGATATAATGTAGGACATGTTTGATAAATATATTGATATAATGTAAGACATGTTTATGATTATTTCTAAAATTTTAAAATTTATAAAAGTTTATTCAAAAATTATAATTTTTAATGTTATTATATTGTTTTCATTCATGCGATTACTTTTTAGCTAACGATATGTTTCCATTTACGTAATATTTTTTTATAAGTGATTTTTCTGTGTCATTGTTTTATATCAATGTGATATTTTTCTAAGCTAATAACGATTTTTATTCTTTGTGAAGATTTTCTAAGATTGAGATGTTTTCCCATCCCTATAATGATTTTGTAGGTTTGTTATACTTTCTATCTTTGTAATTATTTTCCAAGCTTACAATATTTTTTCAATGTTTACAATCCTTTTCCTATACATTTGACTCTTTTCCACTACATGTGATGATTTTTTTAGAAGAAGAATGATTTTATATGCAATTGGTGCTATTATGTGAAAGTGAGGGATTTCATGCAATCAAATATTTTAGAAGTGTGTAATTAGGCTTTTAACAATTTAAATCTAATAGTAATATAAAATTTCTTTATAAAATAATGGCAGTTAACTAGGAACTTTTAAGAAAGAAAATAAATGTAACATCTTATTGGATATAAAGTATTGCATTTTATTTTGAGAAATTATTTTTATTATGTGATTCATATCCACTATCAGGGTATAATTCTAACATTCCAAATAGAACTCGGAATAAGTTAAATGATAATTTAACTAGCATACATATCTTAAATAAATCTATGCAAAATACATTAACAGATATCATTCTCAAAACACTTATATCTTATTAAATTGTGACATTGGTAGAATAAATACTATAAGAATAATATATTTAGTGTATAGTACATAAATTTATTTAAAATGTGTGTGTGTGTGTGTGTGTGTGTGTGTGTGTGTGTGTGTGTTATATTAGCATACATATCTTAGATGAATCTATATAAAATACACTTATAGATATCATTCTCAAGACACTCACAATTTAATATGATATAGGTGCCTCAAGAATGATACTTATATTTATCTAAGATATGTATGCTAGTTACATTTTATTGTATCATTTTTTATGTCAAATATTTGTTATCTTAAAATTTAAGTTACTATAATTTTAATTATTATAAATTTTATATTTTCATTTCATTTTTAATGCCAAAATTTGTCCTTTTAAAAATTAAAGGGATAATTTCATCTCTTGAATGAAATATTGACATAAATTAATAAATGAAACTCTAAGTTCTTGAGAATCAGCGTTTAATTTTCATTTTTTTAGATATAAATCCAACATTCCTCAATTAATAAAGAATAAAGACAAAACATTAGTATAAAATAAAATTACCACAATAACAAATAAAATTACCACAATAAAAAATATAGTTCACTTATCATATATTCAACCATGGTAAATAAATAAATAAATAATTTTATTTTAAAGTAAAAAATAATTACCACAATAACAAAAAAGTAAATAAAATTACTACAATAACAAATATAATTCACTGCTAAATAAATGGATTAAAAAAATATTTAAAAGTAAATAAAATTACCACAAACAAATATAGTTCACTATGGTAAATATATAATTAAAAATTCTTTATTTTGGATGTAGGTTTTTTATAATGTTTGTTTTAAAATTATTAATTACACTCTTCCACATTTTTTAATGTTAAATAATAATAATAATAATAATAATAATAATTATTATTATTATTATTATTATTATTATTATTATTATTATTATTATTATTATTATTATTATTATTATTATTATTATTAATTAATTGTCAATCCATTCATGCCATTACACCTTTTCACCCATCTCGAATGTCACTATAGGTAGCTTTTCACCTATCCCGAATGTCACTATAGGGAACAACTATCAGTATAATTATAATAATATTATATTATATTTTATTATAGAAATATTATATTATATTATATATTCTATAATTATATTATACTATACTATAATATATTATTATTCTATTATGGTAAATAAATAATTAAATTTTTTTATTTTGAAGTAGATAAAATTATTATATTAAAATTATAATGGTCCTGCCATGTTATTAAATAATTACAGGGTAAATGAATAAATTAATTTATTATGAAATAAATAAAATTACAATTCACCTTATAATTATGAGCTTAAATTAATTAATTATTTAAAGGTGGTCTAAGATTTTTTTTATAATGACCGCTCGTGTAATAACTAACATTGTAAATGATGATGCTTCTACTTGAAAACGTTCCATTAGATGAACTAGAATTTGCATCACTAAAAAGAATAAAAATTTAATCACTTCTAAGATATTGAGATTTATGAAATTGAATGTTAGAAGAGAAAATTATAGTAGTCAAAGAAATTGCACTATCATAAATTTTAGGGACACCAATCTATTCTCTAAATTCAAAAGAAAACATAATTAAGTTTGAAAAGGAATTTCAAGTTATTAGAAATAAAATATAATTAAACTTGAAAAAAAAATTCAAATTAGAGTGAGTGGCCAGTTTTCATTCACTAAACCTATTAAAAATAAATTTCAAAAGGAAAAGAATATACAATTTATAACTAGAAACTTTATAGGAACATGAAATTACAACTTAAAATGAATACTATTAAAAAATCACGTAGGAAATATATATAAAAATAAAATTGAAAATGAATTTGTAAAGAATGTTTTCAAACGTAAAATTTTGGATGACCGTTTTCATATTAGGAAAGAAAAAGGATATGCAGATTAGATGAGAACTGAAATAATACTCTAGAAATAGAGAGAGACTTACATCTCATATACGTAGAAGAATGCTTAGAGACACTCCCGTATTACATTGACCATTCTTCTACGCGTATATTACACTATGTCTCGCATCTCAAGAGGAGAATAGTAGCGACAAGTTAGTAGTGAAATCTTGAAACCATCTCATCGTTATCACCTTAAAAAAAAAAAAGCATTTACATCGAAATTTTAATTGTATTGCACCCAGATTCTCTAAGATCATAGGTTTTGTTTTATTGGGATTGACCGGGTAGTAATTATCAGATGCGACAATTTCTCACAGCTTCCACTTCACGTTTGAGGATAGGGTTACTCGTTTAGGGAGAGGAACCGATTTAAATAATTCTTTAAGGTATTAAATATTTGAAACCATCTCACCGTGATTCTCTGCAACTTGCAAGTTTGACTAAACTATTGATGGTAAATGGAGGCTCCACAATGTGACACATTATTCTTGATAAATTACATATAAAATTTTGGTCAGAGGGTTTGGTAGTTTTACAGAGTTTGAATAGTTTTAAGTTTATTTAATCTTATTTAATTGTTTTTTTAATCGTCACACCGATACAGGGCACGCAGGATCGACCGTGATATTTAACATTTAATAAATTAATTAATGCTCTAATCGCATTAATGCTCTAAATTTAGTAAATCATTTGTCAGAGATTGGTGATTTATTTCGGTGTATTTAATTCCGCTTACAAAATTTAAATTTGAGAATGCTTTCACATCAGCTCGTGCTTCGACCGTCTTGTCAATCTTATTGACTCGGGCTTCGGCCGTCTTGTCAATTTTAACGATCAACGAATTTTCCCCAAGTGTATTTGTCAATGGTACACTAATAAAATCTAAATATGTCGTTCTCTAATATAGTGATAGCCGGCGCACATGATGCACTTAAGCTCCTCCAGAGTTTGGGTAGGTGAAAAAAAAAAAACCGATGCACTTTTAAATTATATTATTAAATACATTTATATCACATAAGCACTTTTTTTTGAACTCTAGGCTAAGAAATATTTCATTTACTCAAAACAAGGGCCAATGTTATTTGATTCCAGCAGAACTTTTTGTTGAAATGTGTTTTTTCGTTTTCATGTACATGATTTATAAGCAAGTAACGATATAAAACACGTAAAACATTTTTCTAACAAGTTTGTTTTCATCTTCACGTTGGCGAGTGCAAATTATCATGTCAGAGGTGTTTCTTTATTGCACCACAATCGTTTTCATGTGCGTGACTTATAAGCAAGTAACTATACAAAACACAAAACATTTATGTTACAAATTTGTTTTCATCCCTAGGTTCGCAAGTGCAAATTATCATGGCAGAGGTGTTTCTTTGTTGCACCACAAGGATAAAGTCCTCTCAACATGTTTTTAGATGCCTTCTCAATATATAAAATGTTGCCATGTGTATCGCCACAATAGATACACCTTATTTTCCTAAATTTTTGTCTTCGATTCATATGTTGGAATGTGTATAGATACTTTCTAACTAGGGCTTTGAAGCAACTAATATTTTCCTTGTATTTGTAAATAAGCAACCTCAATTGAAATCCTCAAAACACTTAAGTGAATTTTGAAAAAAAAATTACAATCTATTAACTATAATACATTTTTCCCTCATTCCACAATTACAAGGTGTAAAAACTCTAAGAATTTTCTATCCCTACTAATAAACTCTTCCATAAACATATATGCAACATCTTCAAATGAATATCCCTACCACTTTTTTACTAAATATTTGCCAAGTGCATTATGTCATCCTCTATTAAGAAGAATAAACTTTGCTTCAATATTCTGTTCCATGGATAATATTGCAACTTGTTCACTAAATGTTTGTTAGGGTCCTCTACAACATTATTTCATTTTCTTTTAATTTGAGAAAGCATTTATTTAATATTCTCTTCCATGGCATCTAAATAACTATCATCTTGATCATGATCATCAATTCTTTCAACAAAATTTGGAAATATTTTCCATTGCATTAAGAATAACAAATTTTGGATTTTGGATTCTTGCTTATAATTTCAACGAATAAATTTTAAAAATGGCATACATTTAATTATGTAATCATCAACTAATAATTTAGAAATAACTAAAAAAAATTTAAGCATTCATCCATGTCCCAAAAACAAACAGTTATGCTACATGCAAAAGAAGAATACCTGAAATAAATACATTTCGTATATTTTTCAAACGTCTGACAAGTCTTTATCTATAGCTTCAGGGAATGTGTATCTATAGATAAACACTCAGAAAGAATTGCCTTGAAAAACTATGATATTTTAAAAACATGAGAATGAAAATGAATGGGATTTCCTCCATACTCTTTTCTAATTGAAGAAATCTTATCCAACACTCACAAACTCATTGACTTTATTTGCACAACCAATCACAATTTTTATTAAATATTTATCACTTTTTAATATAAATTTATAAAACTCGTATAAAGTGTACAACTTACAAAATTATAAATGTTGGTTAAGATGACCCATCCAGGGGTACTAATAATTCTTAGTTTTATGTTGGTAATGTTTATATCTCCCAACTCAAACCGTGGCGTTGCCATTGTTTACAAATAAAATGGTAAACTGAAGGGTCTTCACCTCACATATACAAATGTTATGTTAGAAACATAAAAAATCAATGTAAAACAAGAATTATACATGCATGCATACATTTATTAAAATATACGTGCATAATCATGCATTTAGAACTCCACATGTTAATTCGCCAAATTTCTACGTTGATAGGTAATGCAACAATACTAAGGGTATGGAGACATTATGAGAACATCCTTGCGTGGATAAATTATTATGATAGAAACATGGTTAACTAAATGTGATCTTGATTTTGACCATTATTATTATAATATTATTATAGTGTATTATTATTATAATAATAATAATAATAATAATAATAATAATAATATTATTATTATTATTATTATTATTATTATTATTATTATTATTATTATTCCCCTTACAATTTAAAAAGTTTCACAAAAATTAAAAGAAAGGCATGATAAAATATAGTTATTTATATATTACTAGGGTAAGGTTAAATAAGTTGATGTGACAAATAGTAATTAAATATAGATTTTCAAGGAACAAAAAATATTAAAACTCGTGAAAGGTTTAGAAATTAACCAACACGACACAAGCTATTTTTTTAGAAAATTATCGAAAAAGTTATCAGTTTTATAGTGTTCAACATGAACTAATCTTATCCTCTTTAGCATCCATAATGATGACTTCATCACTACAAATAGCCACAAAAGAAGAACAACCTATTGATTTCTACTTACAAACCTTGAGTCTGAGTTTGACATTGTCCACTGAAGAAGCAACTTGATTACTTTCCATGTTGCCTTGCATTATTGTCAAGACAACCCGATGAGATGGCCCTACTAGCAAAGGAGGAACAATAACCAACCCGTGACTTACCAATTTATCCAATAATTTCACTACATCTACTTGAGATTTGTTATGGCAAGCTGCTTTCTAGTGAGATAATTATGGGAGTGGAATTTTAAGCTACTTCAATGGAGGCATTATCAAAAATTATCCATCAATAATATCATTATCGTAAACCTTTTTTTGAATTTCCTCCACAAATCCTACCATGACCAAGAAGTGTGTCTCCAAAGTTATGAAATATGAAACTAGAATCAAACCAACACCATCTAAAATAGAGAAGGTTAGTTTGGGAAAGGGACCCAACTCAGCACTACTTATCACCTCCACAAGACTAGGATGATGCTCTGGTTTTAAAAAAACTCCACCAATTTAGAAACCACCTTAAAATCCACCATCAGTGCCATAATATTTGTTACAAATATTACAGAATTAACCCTGATGTGCATGCAAAGATATAGGTAATCTACATCCAAAATAACAGAAATGGTCTAGAAGATTTTTTCTAATGGAACCTAGAAAACATGTTTAGCTTAGCCCTAGAGATGCCACCCTCAAAAGTAATTCCCTGAACTGAGCTGATACCATAAACCATCACAGTTGCAAGCCCTGGATCAACTTCTCCTTCCATGCTAAGCCCTAGGCATCCACAACATCCAAAACCTAGCCAAAATGATAATGAAAAACATCCACCTGATGGAATCAAATCACTTCCACACTCTTCCCATAAATTCAGCAATTTACCACCCTTAATCGCACAACAAGTCTATCATAAAAAAATAATGTCGCCAAAAAGCCTCATGAGGTGGCATAGATAGAAATGATTAAAACAAACCACCATAAATAATAATCAAAGACACTTGATTAAAATAATGCAATAAAAAATATAAAAATTATTGTATTTTTTACTTATTTTGAAAACCCATATTAATGAAAACTAAATTGGGAAAGTTTTCCCAAGTAGCTCTAGTATTTTCCAATTGAATTTATTAACTTTTGGCAATGAAATTCACAACTGAGTTGGCCTCTCTGAAATAATGCTTATAGTCCAAAGATGTAAAATTATCCAATCTACTCCATATATTGAACAAAATATTATCTAATTTCTATGAAGTGGCTAAATTTTTATTAAGGGCATAAATCAAGATATGTGAGTCACTTTCAATAATAAGTTTGTCAATTTTATAATGAATTTCAAGATCAATCCTAGTGGATATAGCTTGAACCTCAACTTCATTGTTTGTGCCATTTAAAAGTTTTATAAAATCACCCTAATCAAGGATCCACTACAATATCGAATAATACAACCTACACTGGAAGCACTCAAATGTTTTTGAGAGGCACTATCAAAATATAATTTAAACCACCTTGGTGGTGGAGGAATACAAGTAGACTTGTTCTTTCTCAACCTTTTGCTTGAACTTACTAATAACCCATTAACGGGTGATGGATCAATAAACCTCCATTTTGCACACATCTTCATGTCCTAAACTGAGAGATAACCATTCCTACACTTGATTTGAGAAGAAATGACTTATGTAATTGTAATATATAACTTTTATAAGATTGCAGCAGAGGTTTTTTATTTTCCTTCTAAAATTCATAGATTTATTTCTTTCCATATTGTCCATACAATAATAATGGGACTAACACGCCAAAGAACATAAAGAGAATTCTTGTAATCTCTAATAGGCAAAGACAAAATACAAAGAAGGTGGCCAAGCCTAGTGTAGACACTAGAAAACTGCACACTGGGTTCTAGTCGTCAATGTGCCTTGATCATCTCTTTTACACTTAAACATCGAAATGATCAAACTTATCCCAACCCACCTTGAGTCCAAGTTACCTAAAACCTAGCCAAATCAACTCACTTTTTCTAGCTAACACCCTTTATCCACCATTTTCACCCCTTTCACCCACTTTTTTACCCACTTATGCTCGATACTTCAACCGTCGATGGTTAAGGTAACCATCGACGGTTAGGTCCTCAAGATAGTAACACATCACCAACTATTCTTGAGGTAACCAAGCATAAATTTGTTAGTTTTTACTTGATCCATCTTGTAACACATCATGAACACCTTGTAACGTACAATCTTATCTTCTTACTCCATCACCTTTTTCTTATAAAAGGAAGTGAGCAAGAGGAGAAATGGATCCACAAATACATATCCAAATTCTACATTTAGGCTATCTTCATATAGATATTAAAGTCTTCTAGGCATTTAAAGATTCTTCATGTAGGTTTCTCCAGCAGCCACTAACCCAAACGTTTGGCAAATTTCTTCTAAATTTCTTTCAAGCACCATTATGCTACCAAAATCTTGTTAGGATCAAGTAAGCATTTGATTGCTTTCATTTCTATTTCCTTTCATCTACTTGAATATTTTTATCAGGATCCTCCTCCTTACACCCTTCCCATCTCATTTTGGTTACTTTAGACCCTTTGCCTTTTCATTCTACTATTACCAAAGCTCAAACAGACCTGTACCCTTAGTTAAACTAGATCTACAAACCTCTTCTTGTGTACATTCTGAGCATTCCCAGTCCCATCAGGTAACCATTGATGGTTACCCCTAACCAATGATAGTCACCCATAACCACTGATAGTTAGCCTTTTGTGACGCAAAACCCTCATTTTATACCATTTTAACCCAACCATTGACTAGACCTTATTTTCCCATTTTCTGTACTAAACTAGACTAGAACAAATAAGAGTAGAATAGAACATTAATTTATTAAATTAATGTCTCTTTTGTTAGTTTATTAGATATTTAGCTTATATTAGCAAAGTATTTGTATTGTTTACTTTTGTGTATGCTTGCTTTCATTCAAATGCTTTCAGCATTAACTTGTTTTATGGGTGTGGATTGATAACTTCCATAGATATCTCACACTTTCTTAGATCTAGCACCAGTTAGGCATTCCACCCTTCCTCCTTATCTAAAAAATAAGCTTGCTTTGAGTGTTTTCTTATGTAGGTCATCTTCCACTAGTCAAAGAAGATCTCTCCACTTTGTCTAGTTCATGCACGCATTTCTACCATATCTATTTTACTCTTTTTCATAGCTTTTATCTCTATATTTCTTGTTAGTCATAATAGTGAAAATTATAGCTTAAATTTTTTGGAATGCCTAGTGGGACCCTAATTCCCTTTATTCTTGATGTGGGGCCTAGTTCCCTTTCTTATTTATTTTATGCTCATCAGATGAAATTTGAACATTTCCTTTTGGGTATAAAATAAATTTCTACATTTATGGTTTTCTTGCTTGATTTAGCTCACCTAGTTAATTAAAGAATTATGAATTAATTTTAAAACACTTATGTGACACAACCAAACCACTCACACAAAAACAAACATCATAACATACTTGAGACAAGGCCCATTAGGATTTCATCAGCCATTGGATCACCTTACCCTTTCCAATGATCCTACTTAAATTTCATCACCAAGGGGAAAACCCACTCTATTATATTGTAGAGTATAAACTCTAGACAAATGGTATCTACTGGCTAAACATCCTAGCTTGGCTTCAGGTTCGTGAAGTGTAGGGAGCAAGCCCCTAGTACTAGACCACATACCCAATCTAGTACAAATTATTTTTTAGCACCATAACAAACCTAAAACCTTCCTTAGCTTGCTCTTTTCATACCTAGTGCACAATCCAAAATTATTTCACACTCTCTAAGGCATAAGCCAAAGTGATTTAAAATGAATCCTAGGATTAATTGCACTTTTAGTTTGTGCCTTGTTTGCCTTGAACTTTTATGTTCTTACTTATTGTTTGAGGTGAGAGGTTCATTATTCTTTTCCAAATCCTCACATGGTTTCTACCAAAAAATAGCTGAGAAATCAAACCCATCAAACATCCCCTACCTCTTCTTCTTAATCATCCATGGGTACAATTTATAAGTTGAGGTTTCTCCTCATCATTCTCCCCAACCTACCATGCCTCAAATTATTATTGAGGGTGATGTTTATTTCACCACTTTCCTTTAGAATAACCCCATTGCCCTTCAATAGTATCTTAACACATTAACTCATCGTACCCCAATTGCTTTGGTTCCTCCCACAGATCCTCCTTTAAGTATGCCTCATGAGCTTATGGTGGATGTTACTTCTACCCAACCCTTGCTTACCCAAGCTTCTTCTTCTACCCATAACCCATTTTCTACCACCACCCAAATCCAATCCAATATTCTGAACCATAATCAAACACCCCCTACACCAACCCACACATCTAATGTAGAAGTAACCCAACCTCTTATTACTTATCCCAAACCCACCTTAGGGGTAAATTTTAACCCTCTTTCCACCATTCCTTCCACCATTGTAACCTAACCAGCTTATACCCATCTACAAAACTCAGTGCTTTCTATACCTCAAACTCTTCTACCCATCAATAGACTAGTTACTACTCAAACTCAACCCCAACCCACTCATACATCCATAAAGCCAACTACAATAACCTCTAAACAAATTTATGCAACCTATTATCAATATGTGCCTAATCCATAAGGTCACATAGCCCCTTCAAATCAATCTTATGTACCCATGAATCCTTATGGTGCACCATCTCAACCTCTTATGACCACCTACCCATATAATCAATGTGTTGCATCTACCATACCTCAACCCAACCTATACTATAATATTCCATTTACCTAACCTCAAACTAACCTAGTCAAGATGTTAATTGACAAAATGACCAATCTCAAATCATCCATCTCAAGAACTCATTACCTTCTCTCTTATGACCAAATATGCAATGAACCTATCCACCCATCCATCCCAATTCAATCATATCCTCCTCAATGAGAATTGCCTAACTTTTCTGAATTTCAAGGCAACGAGGATCCACAACAACATGTGAAGGCATTTTTCCATTCATGCTATTTAATTGCACATGATAATGCCCTCCTCTTTTGAACTTTCCGCATGTCTTTGATAGGATCCACTCTTGATTGGTATAGTGCTCTCACCAAGCACTCCATATTTACTTTCTCCCAACTCCCCCAAGTCTTTTTAGATCACTTTTTGGTGAACATATCTAAAAAGGTTTCCATAGCTGACCTTTATTCCATTAAACAATTTGATGATAAATTAGTTGCCAATTTCGTTGCTAGATGGAGAGGTCTTATCGACCAAATTTATTTCTCATTTCCATAAGATAAATTGATTGAGCTCTTTTCACAAGGTTTTGCCAAACACATTTCACCCACTCTCAAAGTTCAAACTTTCCAAAATTTTGATCACGCCTTTACCATGGCACAAAAATTATAAATTTGATCTATCGAGGAAGGAAAATTAAAACTTCAAAACAAATATTCCACTTTTAAATCTAATGATCCTTCCTCATCATAAAAACCCACAAATCAATCCAACCCTTCTAAATCTAAGGCATCTTCCATCTTGGTTGTTCTCAAAACTTCTCCACCTCCAACCGTTAACCAATCCAACCCCTCAACCAATTCCTCTTAGTATTTCAAATAACCCAACCCAAATCAAACCTCTGGACATCCAAAACAATACACTCCTATTGGAGAATCTTAAAATTTAGTTTTGGAGAAAATCCACAAAAAAACATCATACACCTTCCACCCATAAAACCTCCTCAACAATTTGACACTTCTCACCCCATCCTTGGTTGGTACAATGAAAATGATTCATGTGCATACCATCACATTATTGGACATGATGTTAGTAGGTATAATACCTTCAAAATGATTGTCCAAAACATGATTGACAAGGGGGAACTTGTATTTCACAATCCCAATGTACCTCCTAACCAATCCCTTGATATTTTTTGTAAACCATTTCCAAACCATACACCCTATACCAACTATAACAAAAACCAACCTGAATCATCTCATGCACATGAGCTCAATATGGTTGATACAATCATTGATGAACCCTTTGTTGAGTACACCATTACCTCAACCTCCATTTCATCTGTCCCACTCTTTGAAGTATCCAACTCACCAACCCTTCCTTTGGACATCCAAACTAAGGAAGCCACCTCACCCTCCTCCTCATTTGAGAAAACTATCAACTTACCCATACCTCTTTTATAAAAACCAAAAGAGGAAATCATTGCTTCAACCACTTCTCCACCCATTTATTCACCCATGGAGGAGAATTCACCTACCCTTCCTTTGGAGTTTCAACCAAAGGAACAAACCATATCCATCCCCTCATGTAAACCTATCACATCTATCATTGAACAACCCAACCTCTCTTTTGAAACCACTTCAAAAGAGGAAACCTCTTCACCTACACCTTCCATGATGGAATCATCCTCCCAAAATTTATAGCCCTCTCTTGAGAAGATTCCCCACCTCCACTTAAAGGCTTAATTTTTTAAACTAAGGATCAAGAAACTAAGTCCATTTACAAACTTTTTTCTAGATTGGTTCAAAATCTGGCATTCACCTCTTAACCCAACCTAGATAGAAACACTTTTTGGCATCATTTGGGTCTACCTTATCAAAACCAACCTCAGCCTTTAACCACACTTCCTTCAACCTTTAAACCCATCATACCTCTAACCAACCCTTCTCCTTCCATTACGCTAGGAGAACCTTCCAAGCTTCCTCCACTCAAAATTCCCAAATCATCATCTACCCTTCAAACTAAACCCATCATATCCCAAACCAAACCCATCAAAAACCTAGGGATACTTCCTATTCCAAATATTTTTCGTCCACCTTTGAAGTTGGACTTGACCCCTCCTAAACTACCAAAATAAACACCCACCAAACCCATCAAAAGGATCAAAGCAATCAAGTATCCACCTCGAGCTAGACCTATACCACCTCCTTCCACCTTACCTTCTATTTTGGGACCTCATCCCTCAACTCTATCTATTCCATATTCCTTATCTTGCCAGCCTTTACCCTTTTCCTCACCTACATCTTCTATCAAATCATTAACTTTATCATCCTCATTTATGGATAAACTTTCCCTCACTACTCTCCCACCTATAACCAAGCAAGTACCCTCAACTTATAAATCCTCCACAAAGCTAACCCAAACTATACAACCCAACCTAAACCATTCACCAAAACTATTTAATCATCTTTCAAATCCATGGTGAGACCTCCTCTAAAAGGGATTCCCACTCTACCTCCTAAAACCAAAACCTTAACACCCTTAACACCTTTGACTGAATGCTATTTAGCCATCTTTTAAAGGTTATTTCAAACTTCCTCTATCTAATTACCACCCATCAAACCATTTGACCCTTCTAAAAAATTTGACCACTTACATCCTATACCATTTTGGTTTAATGACTAATTAATCTATGCCTATCATAGAACACTTGGACATGACACATAAAGTTGTAAAGCTATTCAAGCCCTTTTCTATAAATTGATGGATGAGGTTGATCTATTGTAAGATGAACCACCTCTTATCCCATTACCAACTCAACCATCCACTCAACCCTTCCAAACCATACCCTCTCCCACACTCTCATCTGAAAGTGAGGAGAAACCAGAACAACCATCTAGTCCAATGCCTTCTCTTACCCATACTATCCACATGGTTACTAGATCTAAGGCCCAATAAAAAGGTAAGGATAAATTTCAAGTATCCATTGTTAGGGTATGGAGCTAAAAGCTTCACCCATGACCAAATGCAGAAGATGCTGGAAATCAACAGTCACTGATGATGGTCAGAAACAGACCAAAGGCGACCGACGTCGGTCAGGAGGAGACCAGGATCGACTGACGTCGGCAAGTTCAAGCAGGAAGGAACCGATGTCGATTACCTGTGGCATCCAAAATCTATTTTCGTGTGAGAACAGAATGTTTGCATGTTAAGGAACGAACTGTTGGTTGTTAAGCTCGCGTTTCTATTTTGAGTAGGACTGTAGTTAGAGCCTTGTTTGGAGATGCATCTATCAGTTGTAAGTGCATGCTCATGTTTCCTTATTTTATATATAGGATTAAGATCTTAATAGATTAAATGAGTAGAAGAGGACAATACTGTAGAAGTAGAATACAGATTGTATATCAATCCAGATTGTGGAGTTGATTGTAATTGAGAGAGAGGACTCTTGAGGGAAAGAGATCTAAGAAGAGATCTGTACATCTGTGAGAGGTGTGGAAGAAAATAAGTTTCTTCAATTGTAATTCCTTCTGTAAAGAGTTGAATACAAGTTTTCAGGGTGGTTTCTTGTATCTCTTGTTTCTTGTTAATTCTGATTCTAGTTACTTATCTATCTGATTTAATTCCATGTTTATTGCTTTCATATAGTAATCATATTTTTGATTGATCCCCAACAAGTGGTATCAGAGCTAGGCTGACTAACAGGGGTTTCAGATCTGGTTAGTATGTATTGATTACAAGTTACTCACAGGGATTTCTGTTTGAGTGGGAGAAGCAATGGTAGAAGAAAGTAAGCTAAGAATTGAGAAGTTTAATGGCAAGAACTATCAATTGTGGATAATGCAAATAGAAGATTATCTATATCAAAAATATCTATACTTACCGTTAGGAGGGACTGCAAAGTAGCCCAAAGACATGGATGATGAAGAATGGAAAGTTCTTGATAGAAAGGCTCTTGGATCAATAAGATTGAGTCTAGCATCTACTGTGATATCTAATTTTTCACAGGCAAAGTCTACGGTAGAGTTAATGACTACTTTAACAAATTTATATGAAAAACCCTCAGCTTCAAATAAGGTATATCTTATGAAGCAGTTATTTAATTTGTAGATGCAGGAAGGTGGATCTGTATCTAATCATCTAAATGATTTCCATGGAATTGTGAATCAATTAAATTTAGTCAAAATAGTATTTGATGATGAAATTAAAGCTCTATTAATCTTATGTTCTTTACCAAAAAGCTGGCACAGCTTAGTAATGGCAGTTAGTAATACTGCTTCTGCTTCAAATATTTTAAAAGTAGATGATGTGGTTAGTGTAATATTGAATGAAGAAATTCACAGAAAAAGCACAGAAGAGACATCAGGGAACACTTTAAGTTTTGAGAGCAGGGGAAGACAAAAAGAAAAGAGCAAGAAAGGGAGATCAAGATCTAAGTCCAAGATGAATGGTAGATCTAAATCCAGAAATGGCAGGAAGCCACAATGCTGAAATTGTGGAAAGATTGGGCACATAAGCAAAGATTGCTGGTCAAAGCCTAAAGAGGACAGATAGCAGGATGATAAAGAAGAAGCAAAGGTGGCATGTATTGTTGCACAAGATGCTCTTATATTCTCTTTGCATATAAATATAGAATCTTGGGTTTTAGATTCTGGTGCATCTTTCCATGCAACCCCTAATAGAGAATATTTCATTGACTATGTCCATGGAGATTTTAGAATAGTTTATTTAGGGGATGATGAGCCTTGTAAAATTATTGGCAAAGGTAAAGTGCAGCTGAAAATGCAAAATAGCAACACATGGGTGTTGAGAGACGTCATGCATGTTCCCAACTTGAAGAGAAATTTGATTTTTGTAGGAAAGTTAGGGGATGAGGGTTGTACAGTAACTCTCACAGTGGAATCTTGGAAGGTTTCCAAGGGTGCACTTGTATTGGCCAGAGGTAAGAGAGTAAGTACTCTCTATTTATGTAATTGTATTACTGACAATTCTCCTTCTGTATTATCTACTTCAGATGTAGATGCGAAGTTGTGGCATCAAAGGCTTGGCCACATGAGTGAGAAGGGAATGACAATTCTTAAGTCAAAAAGTATGTTTCTAGATTTGAAAAGCATAGATCTAGATTTCTGTGAAGACTGTATTTTTGGAAAACAGAAGAGAGTGAGTTTTCTCAAGACTGGGTCAACAAAGAAGAAGCACAAATTGCAGCTTGTTCACACAGATGTGTGGGGACCAGCCCAAGTTGCTTCTATTGGAGGATCATAGTACTATGTTTCATTCATAGATGATGCTACAAGAAAGGTATGGATCTATTGTATTAAGAAGAAATCTGATATTTTTGACACGTTTAAGATTTGGAAAGCTATGGTTGAGAATGAAACAGGCAAAAGATTGAAGTGCCTGAGATCTGACAATGGTGGTGAGTTTTGTAGCCACAAGTTCAATTGGTATTGTTATATGCATGGGATCCACAGGCAAAGGACTGTTCCAAGAACACCTCAACAAAATGGAGTTGCTGAAAGGATGAAGAGAACAATCATGGAGCGTGCAAGGTGTATGAGATTGCATGCTGGATTGCCCTTAGAGTTTTGGGTAGAAGCTGTGGATACTGCAGTGTACCTGATTAATAGAGGACCCTCTATAGCACTGGATGGTGGAATTATAGAAGAGGCATGGACAAGTAAAAAGGTAGATCTATCATTTCTCAAAGTTTTTGGTTGTGAAGCCTTTGTGCATGTTGATAAGGAAAATAGAAAGAAGATAGATGCTAAGTCTATGAGGTGCACATCTATTGGCTATGGCTCTGATGAGTTCGGATTCAGGTTTTGGAATCTTGGAACTAACAAGATAATTAAGAGCCGTGATGTTGTTTTCAATGAAAAAATGATGTACAATGATCAACTCAAGAAGCTGGATCAACCTGAGCAGAGCAATGGAGAATTGGACGAGGTGAAGGTCCAAAATGAGCTCGCGAGAAGGAAAAATCATAGAAAGAAAAACACAAAAACTGACGTCGGTCAGGTAGGAACCGATGTCGACCGTACAAGAACCGACGTCGACCGTACAGGGACCGATGACAGCTGTACAGGAACCGACGTTGGCCAGGCAGGAACTGATATCGATCAGGTAGAATCGATGACAGTCAGTTACAGGCCTAAAAGTGACCGAGGTCGGTCACTGTCAGAGAATTTGGGTAGACAACGTGTTGTGAATGAGTCTCAAATGCCCAACAGGAGGTTAGAAAGGGTAAGTAAACCTCCAATTTGATATTCCCCTTCATTATTCTATTTATTGCTTACTGATGGTGGAGAACTAGAGAGTTTTGATGAAGCAATATAGGTGGATTCTGAGAGTCAGTGGGAGCTAGGCATGAATGAGGAAATTGATTCCTTGAGAGAGAACCAAACATGGGATTTGGTTGAGTTGCCAACAGGGAAGAAGACACTGAAGAACAAATGGATCTACAGGTTGAAAGAAGGTGAGAATGGATAGATGAGATATAAGGCCAGGTTAGTAGTGAAAGGATTTGCACAGAAACCATGTATTGACTTTGGTGAGATTTTTCTCCTATTGTTAAAATGACTTCTATACGGACTGTACTGTCTTTAGTTGTTATTGAGGATTTGCATCTTGAGCATCTTGATGTTAAGACAGCATTTCTTCATAGAGATTTGGATGAAGAAATATATATGGATCAACTGGAAGGATTTGAAGTCAAAGGTAAGGATAAGCTAGTGTGCAGATTGAAGAAAAGCTTGTATGGCCTCAAGCAAGCTCCAAGGCAATGGTATCTGAGGTTTGACAGATTTATGACTGAGCATGGCTACAGTAGATGTCAATTTGACCATTGTGTGTATTTTAAGAGATTGGATAATGGTAGATATATTATTTTATTATTGTATGTAGATGATATGCTGGTTGCAAGATCACACATGCAGGATATCTCTAAGCTTAAGGTGAAATTAGCTTACACGTTTGCCATGAAGGATTTGGGAGCAGCAAAGAAAATCCTTGGCATGAATATTAAGAGAGACAGGAAAAATCACAGGTTGATTTTGTCTCAAGAGGATTATGTGAACAAGGTGTTGAAATGGTTCAATATGCAGGATGCAAAATTGATAAGCACACCTATGGCTGGACATTTCAAGTTAAGTAAAGAACAATGTCCTAATTCACATGATGAGGTAGAGTACATGAGGAAATTTCCATATGCTTCCGCAATAGGAAGTTTAATGTATGCAATGGTTTGTACTAGGCCTGATATTGCCCAAGCAGTGGGAGTTGTAAGTAAGTATATGGCCAATCTAAGAAAGGAACATTAGAAAGTAGTTCAGTGGATCCTTAGATATCTGAAAGGAACCAGCAGTAGGCATTTGTGCTATGGTGGTTCAAATACTTCTCTATATGGTTATGTAGATTCAGATATGGCAGATGATTTGGATGGTAGGAGAAGCACCACATGATATGTTTTCACTGTAGGTGGAATGGCAGTTAGCTGGATATCAATGTTGCAGAAGGTTGTTGCCTTGTCAACTATAGAAGCAGAGTATATTGCAGTCACAGAGGCTAGCAAAGAGATGATATGGATGACACGGTTCATGAATGAGCTTGGAAAGGAGCAAGAGAGTTGCAGACTATACAGTGATAGTCAGAGTGTAATTCATTTGGCTAAGAATTTAGCCTTTCATTCAAGAACAAAACATATACAACTTAGGTACCACTTCATTAGACAGGTATTGGAGGATGGTGAGTTGAAGCTGGAGAAGATCCATACAGATAAGAATCCTGTGGATATGTTAACCAAGCCGGTTACAAAGGAGAAGTTGAATCTTCATTCGACTTTCGTTGGTCTTCATGATTGAGTTGAAGATGGAGGAGCTAGAAGATGTTGCTGTACAGTTACTGGTGCAGCTGTTTATCTCCAAGTGGGATATTGTTAGGGTATGGAGCTAAAAGCTTCACCCATGAGCAAATACAGAAGATGCTGGAAATCAACAGTCATCGATGACGGTCAAAAATAGACCAAAGGCGACTAACGTTGGTCAGGAGGAGACCAGGATCGGCTGATGTTGGTAGGTTCAAGCAGGCAGGAACCGATGTCGATTACCTGTGGCGTCCAAAATCTATTTCCGTATGAGAACAGAATGTTTGCATGTTAAGGAATGAACTGTTGGTTGTTAAGCCCACGTTTCTATTTTGAGTTGGACTGTAGTTAGATCCTTGTTTGGAGATGCATCTATTAGTTGTAAGTGCATGCTCATGTTTCCTTATTTTATATATAGGATTAAGATCTTCATAGCTTAAATGAGTAGAAGAGGACAATACTGTAGAAGTAGAATACAAATTGTATATCAATCCAAATTGTGGAGTTGATTGTAATTGAGAGAGAGGACTCTTGAGGGAAAGAGATCTAAGAAGAGATTTGTACATCTGTGAGAGGTGTGGAAGAAAAGAAGTTTCTTCAATTGTAATTCCTTCTGTAAAGAGTTGAATACAAGTTTTTAGGGTGGTTTCTTGTATCTCTTGTTTCTTGTTAATTCTGATTCTAGTTACTTATCTATATGATTTAATTCCATTTTTATTGCTTTCATATAGTAATCATACTATTGATTGATCCCCAACACCATACCCTCTCCCACACTCTCGTCTGAAAGTGAGGAGAAACCAGAACAACCATCTAGTCCAATGCCTTCTCTTACCCATACTATCCACATGGTTACTAGATCTAAGGCCCAATAAAAAGGTAAGGATAAATTTCAAGTATCCATCCCTTAGACATACCCTTATAACTCTCAACCTATTGACCAAACTCACATACCCTCACCTTTATCCACTCCATCACCAAAACCCAAGATATCCATTTTGGGTGTCCCTTCCTCCAACCCATCTAAATCTTTGTAACATGTAGTGCTTAAGCAACTTCACCAAACTTTGGTAAAGATGAGTCTTTATGAACTCATTAACACCTCACCCTATCATTTCCAAACACTCATTGAGACCCTCTAATCAAGTTAGGTTCAACCACATGGTATTCAACCTTTAGCCATATTTGTTGGCACTCTTCACCATTCCAACCTCATCACATTTCAAGATTATGAGATTCCATCTGTTCATCCTAAGGATCTTGATCTTCCCTTGTTTATCACCGCATACATCAACCAAACCTGTATTAAAAGGGTGATGGTTGATGGAGGATCTAGTATCAACATTATCTCCATGCATGCTTATGACCAACTTCACCTACCCAATAGTATCATGTCTAAAATTGTAGCAGTCCTTCACTCTTTCAGTGGAACCATGGCTACTAATATAGGCATGATCATCCTTCACATTCATCTAGGACCTCACATTGTTCCTGAACTCTTCTATGTTATAAAGGGTGAGTTCTAATACAATGTTTTACTTGGATGCCATTGGATTCATTCCATGAGTTATGTCCCTTACACCTTACACTGATGTGTCAAATTTGAGAACATAGTTCAAGTCATTACTATCAATGCTAACCCAAGTCCCTTTTCTTCATGAAATATGACCTATCATCCAAATGATGTCCTCATTCCTACCTCATGCACTTCACCACCCACTAACAATGCTTCCACCACTACCCATCATGAAGATTTGATGAACTCATTCATACCTTCATCTTAAATTCTCATAGATGACCCCTTGAAACCCACATTCCAATGTATTTCACTAGGAGAATACCATCTTTTAGGTTTAGATGCTTTCCCCACTCCTTAAGAATATGGGAGCCTCATACTTGATCTTGACTATGACCCCAAATTGGCACCATCATTCCTTCTAGGCTCCCCAACCATCAAACCATCTTCATATATGGGGGACTTGATAATCCACTTGTTGTTCCCACCTTTACCTCTTCTACCAAGCCAGTTACCATAGACTTATTGTACCTTCACAAACCAAAATTTGCCAAACTATATCTTCATAGGTGTGCCTAAAAAGGATTTGGTCTTGGCCTTTATGAATAGGGACCCCATAAACTACCCATGATCATAACTCAAAAGCCTCAAGAGTCCTTCGACCGTAGGTTTGAACCACCTGAAGAACCTAGCAATTCACCAAAACCTATTCCCAACATTAAGGATGAAACCCATTCCTCACTAACCCATTCCCGTTCCAAGACTAAGGACTTTGAGGTCATTCCTCCTAACTTTTTTTTATCAACACTATTAGTTTGGGCCCCTTGATCTATCAAAAGGATATCAAAACTAAAACCCTTCCTCTCATCCATTTAGACTTAATTGAACATGATTCTCCTACCATATATACCATTCGACAACAAGATGATGATTATATTCTCACCTAACTTGGTGTAATTTTTTTTTCTATCCCCAAAAATATTCCTCCTAAGAAGTATACCATGTTTAATGAATCTACCATCTATATCAACTTGGGAACTCAGGATAATCCTCACACAGTGAAAATCAGTCAATCCTTATATTCTAGGGAGTAATAATATTTTCCTTCCTTCCTTTACTACCATAGCATTGCATTTTCCTGGTCCTATAAGGACATGCCAAGAATTGACCCATCTATTACCCTCCATAACATTTTCACCTGTCCTGATGCCAAACTCATGTGCCAAAAACTTCACAAGATGCATCCTTGCATCATACTTCTTATAAAAGAGGAGCTACAATGTCTCTTATCTATAGACTTCATCCAACCCATAGACTATCCTCAATGGGTTTCTAACATTATCCCTATCACCAAACCCACAGGCGGTTTTGGCATCTACCTTGAATTTCATGACCTTAACCTTACCTATCCAAAGGATGACTTTCCTTTGCCTAGCATCAACCAACTTGTTGACCTTACTTCTAGCCATGAAATGCTATCTCTTATGAATGGTTTCTTGGGTTATAATTAAATCTTGATTACCTAAAAGGCTCAACATAAAACCTATTTCATCACCCCATGGGGAACCTTTTGCTATAGTGTCATGCCCTTCAATTCAAAGAATGTAGGAGCCACTTAACAGCGTTCCATGACCTCATTCATAAAATTATTGAGGACTATGTGGATTATCTCCTTGGGAATTCTAAACATTGTAAGGACCACCTAGCTATTCTCACCATCATCTTCAAATGCCTCATCCATTTTCATGTCAAACTAAATCCTAAGAAATATATATTTTTGGGTCTTATTAGGGAAACTCATTGGCTTCATCATCTCTCTTTGAGGAATCAAATTAGACCCTGCCAAAGTTCGTGCCATCCTCGAGATGCCACCTCCAACACACTTTAAACAACTTTGTAGCCTACAAGGCAAACTCCAATCCATACATTGTTTCATCTCTTAATTATCTGATAGATGTCAACCTTTCCACCATCTACTCAAGAAATACACTTCTTTTAAGTGGACTAAAGACTATCAAAGAATACCTTCTTTCTCTACTGGTTCTCACCCCTCCTAAAGAGGATCAACCCTTATACCTCTATATATCTGCCACTAATCATTCCCTAGGGGTAATGTTTACACATCCATGACAATACAAGGAATAAGCTATCTACTATATTAGTCAAACACTTATAGTGCATGAGACCTAATACACTCATGTCAAGAAGCTTTCCTTGCCCTCGTCTTCTTAGCTACCAAAATTTATCAATACCTCCCCAATCATAAAACCTATATCATCAAGTATATGCACTCTAAACCATACCAAAACCAACATATGGCTAAGTGTCTCATGCCCCTCTCTAAGTTCAACCTTGAGTTCCTCTAGTAGAAGTCAATCAAATGGCAAGTCATTGCCGACCAATTCACTGAAGCTCCTTTACCATACCATCAACAAATTCCTTTTACATTTCTAAATGAGTCTATTATGACTTTATCTCAAGAAGACATCACCTATCAAATGACCATGTTCTTCGATGGATCCTAACACCAATATAGTGTGAGTGCTATATTTGTTCTCATTCTCCTTAATGGATAACCCATTCCTCTTTCTTTGAAACTCGACTATGAGTGTACCAATAGCATGGATGAGTATGAAGCCCTAGTGATAGGTCTCCAAGCCACCTTAACCTTGGGTGTCAAAACCATTATTATATTCAATGATTCCTAACTTGTCATCAACCAAGTTAATGGTTCCTACCAATGAAAAAATGATGTCCTACAAAAGTATAAATAATTACTTGATGTACTCTTGGCATCATTTGACCATTACTCTTTCTAATCTATTTTATGATCCACTAACAAGTTTTTAAATATAATGGCTTCCCTTTATTCCAAAATCCCAACTCAACCTGCCACTTTCAATTTCTTTATCACCATTCACCATTTCGTCACACCCTCGTATTTCCACTCTAAGCTTCCTATCATTTTCAATGTGGGATAATATACTTTAGATACTTGGTACAAACAAACTTTAACCTACCTTAAGCTTAGTGTAGTTCCTCTTAACCTAACTAGGAATACGTGATGAGCTTTCATCCAAACCACTTCCCATTATACCATATTAGAAGGAATACTCTACAAACATGGTTTTTATGGCCTTCTTCTCCATTGTCTTCATGGTCATGAGGTCTCTCATGCTATCAAAGAAATCCATGATAGAATTTAAGGCAGACACTTTGGTGGCCTAGCTGTCACTAAACATATCCTTTGTCATGGCTACTATTAGCCCACCCTTAATCAAGACTAATGTGACTATGTAAAAAAGTATGTTAAATGTCAACAACATTTTAATTTTCATCACATACTCACACATGGAATTCAAACATCCAAAGACCTTTAGACTTTCTCATAATGGGGATTGGACCTCATCAGAGAAATTAAACCTCATTCTTCATAATGTCACCACTCTATCATCACTACTATCGAATACTTCACTAAGTTGGTAAAGGCTATTCCTCTTATTTCCACCAAAGCTGAAAAGATCATTGACTTCATCAACCACCATATCATCTATCATTTCAATGTTCCCCATAATATCATCACTGATAATGGCAAATATTTCAAGAACAAGAAAGTTTAAGGTCTTTGAGATGATTTTGGCATCAAAGTTTTCTTTTCCTCACCTTATCATCCATAAATAAATAGATAAGCTAAGGCCTACAACAAAATTCTAAAAAAAATGCTAACCAAGGTCATCAACGCTTTAGGCTAGGATTCACACTTGCATATCCCCTTCACTTTATGGGCCTATCACACTAGCATTCGAACCTCTACATATGCTATCCATTTCTCCCTTGTCTTCAGAGTAGAGGAAATTTTTCTTCTTAGAAGTACAAGTTCCCTTTCTACATATATCATTGTAAGACATGATTTTTGAAGGTGACTATTTTTAAGAACATTTATCCTAACTGGAGCTACTTGATGAACATCACCTCTAAGCCCTTAATCACCTTTGTGTCTACCAAGAGTGAATTATGCATGCCTATAACAAAAATTTGAGAGAGTGAGAATTCAAAATTAGAGATCTCATCCTCAAAGAAAACCAACATGTCACTCACATGGAGAAAAGAAAAAGAGGCAAGTTTGCCTTTAATTGGCTTGAACCCTACATCATCACCCATAAGTTTGGATCATGTGCTTATCATTTGTCCTCCCTCAAAGGCAAACTATAACTTAGTCTTTTAATGATTTGTATATGTGTCCTTTCTTCTATTAAAACAAAGATCAAACACACCTTCTTGTCTAACTTAAGTGCATCCCTTAATTCATGATATTTTTTACCCTCACACTCCTTTTTCCCTCTACTCTGGAGGATAACTTGATTCAAATAGAACCATGTGATTATCCATCATAACTATTACCTAATCCTAAATATGGGTACCCTGGTTCTACCCATATCATGGTTCTCATGGATACTTTTTATCTTTTATGAGACAAAATCCCATGGTCTTTTGTCTCTCAACACCCATTCCTTTCCACCCTCCACTACCTTCTTGTGCTAAAAGTTTTCCCTCATAAAGGTAAGCATTATTAGACATATCCATGTCTACAACTAACATTCAAACTATTTGGGATTCCAAAATAATCATTTGGGTAACAAAATTTATAGCACTTTTTAGACTACTCCCTTGAAGGATATGTGCCCTATTTCTTAAACATTGCTTAAAAGATAGATTGCTCCCTTGAAAGATGGCTACCAAAAACTAGAAACTTAGACCACTCCCTCGAAGCATGGATAAGTCTAATATATATTAAAAAAAGTAATTCCTTGAAGCTTCTTACATTGATTAGCTTCACAAACTCCTCAAAAGGAAAAAAAATCTAAAGCACAATCAGACCCTTTCAAAAAAAATAAGCATCCTATAGAAAGTTGCAATCAACTTTCCCTTTTGTATACTTCCTGCATTGATCAGTCTACACTGAGCATAATAAATATAATTGTCTAAATTTAGTTCTTAGGTCACCTATAGAAGGGGAAATCCTTCCCACATAAGGTTATCTTCCCTACTCGCCCATTTACCATTCACTTATCGCATATTCCCCTTCTTTCAGTCTCTAAAAATCAAGGGATTTTAGGCTTACTAGACACAACATGATCAAGACACAATTTTATCAACCAAAGTATGCTTATGCGAAGCATTCAAAAGGATAACATTCACTAAGCCCCAACTGAATTCCATGATGTTTTTGGTCCTTACCAATGAAAATGTGTCATGCTTTTTTTCTTTCCCTTCTATTGTTGACTATTGGAAACATGTGTCTCCTAATTCTCCCACATTTCACCTTTTCATAACCTCACCCCAAAACCAAACAAGGCCTCTATCTTAGAGATTACCTCTCCATTACTTAGTTCTTGGAGAGTATTGTTCTCCATCCTTTATCAACCCACTTTCTTTGATTAGAATCAACACTACCTACAAACAAAATCTAGACCATGTGGTATGTCAAATTGGGGAAACTCATTTAAAAACCACCTCAACTTATTTGGGGATTTTCCTTCCCTAATATTTTTGGGGATTGCTCTTCTCCTTCTTCCTTCCTCTTTTAATAATCATCCAATCATAACTAGAACTTCATACAACCTAAAGTTTTTTTTGGATGTTATGTCCATAAAACTATGTAGGCAATGCCCCACTTGCCTAAGTGCATATAGAGTCATCTTGACTGCCCCTTTTCCAACATACCTTTCACCCAACCATTGATCATTATATTTTTACCAATATTTTGGCAATCAACCATTTGGAGATTATCTTTTCCCCCCCTCTTTTGGCCATTTGGAGATAACTTTTTTCCAAATCACTATCCCAGTACTAGAACTACATACAGCTTGAAGTTTCTATTGGATACTATGTCCATGAAACTATGTAGGTAGTGTCCATTTTTATAGTACATCTAGAATCATCTTGACCATCCCTTTATTTTTAACCACCAACCATTAAACATTATCCTTGAACCATTTCATCCCTCCATCTCTTCATTGACCATTTTGACCTAAACCTTTCACATCTTTTTATGACAACCTTATTTTGGTCTTTTTGACGACACCAACTGACTTTGACATGTTGAACATTCAAAAAATTTACACTTAGTGCATGACCAGAACATTGGAGTCCTCCATAGGATCACTTCTGATTTCAAATACCCACACACATGATCACTTCTAAATTTAGATACCCCCACAAACACTGATCCATTTTGCTTAGAAGTCTAACAAGTGTACCCAGCCACCATAATATGATCACATGGTCTATTGGTCACCTATTTTTTTTAAGCTTATTTTTACCAACATTGGCATCCTTAGTCTTTGCATGATCTTGGTTATCACATCTTTGTCACATCGTATATGCATGTTTGCATTACAAATGCCCAGTTTTAAACCACCCTCTTATCACCCAACTTTGTGACTAACCATAAACCATTCATCAAACCTCAACAAATTTTTTTCTTTTCCTCATCATCTCCCAGTTTGAAGGGGAAATCCTCCCATATTTGGGGTAAATTAACCTTCAACCAACCTTCAACTGCATGACCTATTTTTGTTTTATATCTTGCAAATACAAGTTGTATAATAAAAAGGGGCAAAATGTAGACACTAGAAAACCATACACTCGATTCTAGTCATCAATGTGCCTTGATCATCTCTTTTACACTTAAATGTCAAAATGATCTAACTTATCTCGACCCACCTTGAGTCTTAGTTAGCTAAAACTTAGCCAAATCAACTCAATTTTTCTAGCTAACACCCTTTATCCACCATTTCCACCTCTTTCACCCATTTTTTTACCCACTTATGCTTGGTATCTCGACCATCGATTTTTTAAGTAACCATCAATGATTATCTCCCCAAGCTTGTAACACATCACCAACTATTCTTGAGATAACCATGCACAAATTTAATATTTTTTAGATAATCCATATTTTAACACATCATAAACACCTCATAACTTACAATCTTATTTTCTTACTCCATCACCTTTTGCTTATAAAAGGAAGTGAGCAAGAGGAGAAATGGATCCATAAATACATATCCAAATTATACATTCAGGATATCTTGATATAGATATTTAAGTCTTTCAGCCATTCAAATATTTTTCATCTAGGTTTCTCCAGTAACCACCAACCTAAACCTCTGGTGAATTTCTTCTATCTTTCCTTCAAGCATCTTTATGTTTCCAAAATCTCTTCAAGATCAGGTAAGAATTTGATTGATTTTGTTTCTATTTCCTTTCATCTAATTGAATATATTTACTAGGATCCTCCTCCTTACACCTTTCCCATCTCATTTCAATTACTTTGGACCCTCTATGTTTTCATCCTATTGTTACTAAATCTCAAACATGCCTATACCCTCAGCTATACTAGATCTACAAACATCTTCTCATGTACATTCTGAACATTCCTAGTCCCATCACATAACCACTGATGGTTACCCCTAATCAGTGAAGGTTACCCATAACCATTGATGGTTAGCCTTTTGTGACCCAAAACCCTCATTCTCTACCATTTTAACCCAACCATTGACCAGACCATATTTTCCCATTTTTTATACTAGCCTAGACCAAAACAAACCAAAATAGAACATAACATTCATTTAATAAATTATCATCTCTTTTGTTAGTGTATTATATTTTTAGCTTACATTAACAAAGTATTCATCTTGTTTAATTTTATGTATGCTTTCTTTCATTCATCTACTTCCAACATTAAATTGTTTTATGGGTGTGGATTGTTAGTGTCCATAGATAGCTTGTGCTTTCATGGATCTAGCACCAGCTAAGAAATCCACCCTTCCTCCTTGTCTAATAAATAAGATTGTTTTGAGTGCTTTCTTATGAAAGTCATCTTCCCCTATCCAAAGAAAAGCTCTCCACTACTTCTAATTCATATGTTTATTTATACCATATCTATTTTACCCTTTTCCTCAACTTTTATCTCTTTATTTCATTTTAGTCATAAAATTAAAAATTCTAGCTTAAACACCCAAGACCACTGAAGTTTGTAACATAGCTAAGCCCAATACTAGGTAGTAAAAGGGAACTCATATAAAAGATGATTTGTAGTTTATTCTTTAGCTTTACAAAGACTATAATGAAATAGACCAAGGAAACCAATTTTTATTGATCTATCATATGTGAGAAGGTGATTCTAGATAGCAAACCATGAAAACTCTCCTAATTTTTGAAGTGTGATCTTATCCCAATAAATAAATCTTGCTCAGTTCATCAAATCATCAATAGCATCTTCCTTAGGGTAATTGAGATTGACTAAATATAAACTAGATTTGACTCCAAACTAATGCAACAAATCCTCCTTGGAATTAAAAAAACTTTTCAATTCCCTAAGAATTCAACCAAGCACAATCTCTACTCCACTAGAATATATATAACCTCAAAATTATTCCAAACCTAGGAAGTCACACCATTAGTCTGGTTAAGTTACATATAATTCACAACCAAGCTACCCCAAGCTAAAGAGATAATACATCTAGCCTCCTCTAAATGTGACATATCACCTAATGTTTTATGATCATTCTAAGAATCCTCCCAAAAATTTAGTTATCCATCCATTTTTTATCATCTACAAAAAATAATCTAAAATCAAAGACCTATAATTCAACAAAAAATTCCAAAAGTATAAAGCTTTGGGGGGTTAGTAATAGAAACCACACTCCATGGGTTATTTAAATCAAGATATTTACTTCTTAATAAACTGGACCAAAGAGATTTGGGTTTGGAAAGCATTCCAAAAACAATTTTGTCTTTGAAATCTTTAGTTTGAAGACTCAATTTTTTCACCCCAAGCTCCTCCCATCTTATTGACTTTGTAAACCCTTTCCCACTTAATCCATGGGATTATTTTCTGGTTTTGTGTTCCTTACCATAAATAATCCTTCATTATCTTATTTAGTAACTTAACTATATGACAAGGTGGTTGAAGCATATAAAGATAATATATATGTGAAGAGAGCTCAAAATAGATTTGATGAGAGTGGTATGGCCTACCAATATCAATAATCAACCTTGCCATGAAGACAATCAAGCTTTAAAGGAATTAACTAATCCTTCGTAATGAATAGTTCTAGCCAATGTATAGAAACTAGGAACACCTAAATACTTGGAAGGAAACTTTCCAATATTGAAACTAAGGACCAAGGGGGTGGCCTATTTTTCTTATTCTAAGCAAATGATAAATAAAAATTTAGGCTTTTTGATGTTCACTATTTGACCAGAGGCTGCCAAATAACTAGACAAGATAGAATTAACAACCTGAGATTCACTCACAGAGGCTTGACCAAAAATGAAAGTATCATAAGTGAATTTTTTATGATTAATATTTTCAATATCTTTCATAGCTTGAATACCCTATATCAAATAGGCTTCCTTAACTTATTTCACTACCCATCCCAAGGCTTAGGCTAGAAAAATAAAAAGGAAAGGAGAAAGGGGATTTCTTTGTCTGATATCCCTTGAAGAATAAAAAAATATTGGTAATTACATTGACTAAGATGATGTATTTAAGGTGTGAGATACAACTGAAAACCCAATCACACCATTTTTTATCAAACCCAATTTTTTCCAAAATTTTGATAAAAAAATGCCAATAGACCCTATCATATGATTTGATGATATGAAGATTGATCAAAAATAAATTTCTTATGAGTAGTAGATAAATAATGTATAATTTCATGAGTAATAATGATACCCTTTTGAATATTCATTCCTAGAATAAAACTAGCTTGCTCCTCTAAAACCAAAGAATCCAGGATATGTCTGAGTCTTGTTATCATTGCTTTAGATATGATTTTGTAAACCTTATTGTAAAGAGAAATAGGAATGAATCATTAAATTTTGATTGAATATCCCATTTTAGATTAAGGGAAATAAAGGTAACATTAATGTCATGTAAAACCTTTCTCCTTATTTTATATTATTCCACCATTTGTAAGACCTATTCCCCAATAAGTTCCCAAAAATTCTAAACAAACTTTAGGTAAACTGTTAAGACCCAGGGCCTTTTCTTTTTCCATAGAAAAAACCACTTCTCAAACTTCCTCCAAAGAGAAGGGATCCCAGGTTTTCACATTCTAATTAGGAGAAACCAGCTTACAAATAAAATTCAAGCTGTAATTTAGAGCTTCAAGTTCTAAACCCTTATAATTATTTAGTAAATTATTGAAAAATTTTACCACCTCATTATAAATCTCAAGTTTAGTGTCCAAAATAACATTTTCAAAAGAATGAATTCTAAAATTGAGAGAAACATTTCATCTTATCTTAATAGAGTTGTGAAAAAATCAAAATCTCTATCTCCATTTAACCAATTGGTTCATGATTTTTGTTTCCACAAATATTTCTTCTCCCTGAAAAAATTCTTCATACTCAGCTAGCAAAAAAATTTCCTTTCCATAAAATTTTTGATCCATTCCTATTTGATAGATCATTCGATTGAAATTCTCAAGATTTGCTTTAACATGATTTTTTCCTAAAAATTGTTTTTGAAATAATTAATGTTCCAATGTCAAAGATGTCCTTTAATATATTTAAGTTTTTTTTTGCCATTCTAAACATTGGAGAGCTAGACTGAATATGATAATTCTTCCACCAAGCTTCCATGAGACTTGGTATAGAATGATCCCAAATTGACATCTTTTTAAATTTGAAGGGATAAAGATTGGGTTTATGGTCAATATTGACACAAAGGTCAACATGAAAGTGATAAGAACCTACAAAGGGAAGAATGGAACTCTATATAATCCAATTTTATGACGTCCAATTTTTAGAGACTAAAAATCTGTCCAAATGTTCCATAATATTATGCTCTCCACATCTTTTGTTATTCCAAGTAAACAACCCCTTCTTTGGTTGAATATCTAGAAACTCGTTATCATAAAAAATTGAATAAAATCAAGATTACCAGAATTAAATAAAGATTTCTCATCATGTTTTTTTGTAGAAGATAAGAGGGAATTAAAATCTCCACCCATCATAATTTGTTAATCCAAAAAAATGAGAAAAAAGTTAGACATCTCAATCCATAATAATAACTTACTATTGGATTCATTAGGTCTATATATATTACAAAGGAAGAAACTCAAATCAATCCTGAGACAAGTGAGTTTTCAAAATTGCAAATTATTGCTAGCCTATATCATTTCTACTTAAACTTTGAAAGGAACCCATAAAACATCTATCCCTCCTAAGTCCCCATAAAATTTAACAAAGTAACTATGTCATCTCTTCCAACTAAGCTTCATCAAATTATATACTTTCACTAGATTTAGTTTAGTTTCTTGTATCAAAATGACATCATGATTCTCTAAAAGAAAGATGCTTAACCAATTGTCTTTTTGTAGGGGCATTGAGGCCCCTAAAATTCCATAAAATAATCTTCATGACTACTAAAGGAGGATTTCCACCTCCCTCTTCTCAAGTCCAAAGTATTTAGAAAGAGTGTCTTGCTTACCTACTGAGACTTCCCATACAACAATCTCTTTGACATATTTTCTAGTTATTTATTGTTAGGTTTCCCATAGTTAGGCTTCCATAGGGAACTTTAGGACTGGGAAATAGATAAAAATTATCTAGAGTTTATTCCTCCTCCAAATCATACTCTTTTATACCTAAATCACTATCTAGCACCTCAATCATAGATTTGTCCTCTAGTTGATTTATACAATCCTTCAAAACATCAATATTCACCTCATGATTTAATGTCAAATTATGAATAATAAATTTTATAATTTTAGACTATTCTACAATAAATTTTTAACCTTTGATCATTGAATTTAGAGAGATATCATCACCTTTGCCCAATTTATCAAGCAAAGCTTCTATTTTTGAGATTTTGATGCAAGAGACATTTATTTGGAATATTATGCAAGGTGGCTTGAATTTTTGGGGGGTTGTATTCTTTGAGGCCTAAAGTAGACATATTTAGATAAGCGTTATTCTTATATGAATCCACTTTCTTACATTTTATTTCAAGGATTTTATCTGCCTATTTAGACAAAAAAATTCCCAACATTCTGAGTTTGAAAAACATTGGAAGAGGAAACAACTAGTTTCCAAACATTTTGAGTCTTCCCGTTATTGATAGATGTTACCGGTCAAGTCATTCTTAAAAATGAGGGTGACCAGTATATCTATAATTAAAACACCTAAAAGGAAGATTTTCAATGTTAACTGATTGTGCCCATGAATGACCTTAGGTTTTGATGAGAATATTTTTCATGATAGCAACATCCAAATCCATCAAACCCTTAATTATTGCATAAGAAGCCAAAAACCCTTCCTCTATAACCAATTATGTTGAGTTGTGGAGCTAAAAGCTTCACCAATGAGCTAATGTGGAGGTTGCTGGGATTACACAGTAACCGACATCGATCAGAACCAATCGACATCAGTTAGGGGCCGATCGGCATCGATCATATTGGTCAGAACCAATTGGCATCAATTAGGAATCAGTTGGCATCGGTCATCTTTAGACCGACACTGACTTCTGTGCATTTCTAGACATTTCCAAATTTTCTATTTTTAGGAGAATAGTTAGTTTGCATGTAAAGACTAAAATTAGTCTTGAGTCTATTTTTCTAATTATTATTTGCTTTCAATTCTATTTAAGAGACCCATGGGGCAGTATTGTAATTGGGGGAGAACAATTCAGTAATTGAGTTTGTTGTAATTGAGAGAGAGAGAGAGAGAGAGAGAGAGAGAGAGAGAGAGAGAGAGAGAGAGAGAGAGAGAGAGAGAGAGAGAGAGAGAGAGAGAGAGAGAGAGAGAGAACTCTTGAAGGAGAATTACTATACATCTGAGAGGTGTGAGGAGAGAGAGATTTCTTCATTGTATTTCCTTCTGGAAGAGTTTAATACAAGATTGGTTGTTTCTTGTATCTCTTATTATTTGCTATTTCTGATTTCTAGTTACTTATTACTTTTGGTTTCAATTTAGTGTTTAGTTGCTTATACAAAAGTAATCAATTGTACTCTAAGATCCTGACAGCTGGTATCAGAGCGTGTTAGTGTTTGTTGATTATAGAATTCACTCACAGGGGTTTCTGATTGTGTGGGAGCAAAGTAATGGCAGAAGAAAGTAAACTAAGAATGGAGAAATTCAATGGCAAGAATTATCAATTATAGAGGATGCAGATTGAAGATTATCTATATCAGAAAGATCTATATTTACCATTGGGTGGGGTTTTAAGGAAGCCCATAGATATGGAAGATGAAGAATGGAATGTTCTTGATAGAAAGGCTCTTGGATCTATAAGGTTGAGCCTGTCACTTTTGTGTTTTTTAACTTATCATAGGCAAAGACAACGGTAGAGTTAATAGATACTTTGGCAAATTTATATGAAAAACCCTCAGCTTCGAATAAGGTATATCTTATGAAGCAATTATTTAATTTGCAAATGCAGGAAGGTGGATCTGTATCTAGTCATCTTAATGATTTCCATACAATATTAAATTAGTTAAATTTGGTCAAAATAGTTTTTGATGATAAAATTAAGGCTCTCTTAATCTTATACTCTTTACCTGAAAGTTGGCATAGTTTGGTAATGGCAGTTAGTAATACTGCATCTGCTTCAAATATATTGAAAGTTGATGATGTTGTTAGTATAATCTTGAATGAAGAAATTTGCAGGAAAAGCATAGGGGAAAGATCAGGTAATGCTTCAAGTGTTGAAAGCAGGTGAAGGAAAAGAGAGAAGGGCAAGTAAGGGAAATCAAGGTCAAAGATGGGAAGTAGATCCAAATCTAGAAATGGAAGAATAACTTGCTAGAATTGTGGAAAGAAAGGGCATGCAAAGAAATATTGTTGGTTGAAGGATAACAAAGAAAATCAGCATGAAATTAATAAAGAAACAAAAGTTATAGGTATTATTGCACAAGATGCTCTTACATTTTCTATGGATAATAAAGTAGAATCATGGGTTTTAAATTCTGGTGCCTCTTTCCATGCAACCCCAAATAGAGAATTTTTCAATGATTATGTCCATGGAGATTTTGGAAAAGTTTATTTAGGGGATGATGAGCCTTGTAAAATTGTTGGCAAAAGAAAAGTGCAGCTAAAATTGTAGAATGGCAACACATGGGTGTTGAAGGATGTCATGCATGTACCCGTCCTGAAGAGGAATCTGATTTCTGCAGGAAAGTTGGGTGATGAGGGTTGCAAAGTAACTCTCACAGCTGAATCTTGGAAAGTTTCCAAGGGTGCACTTGTATTAGCAAAAGGTAAGAGAGTAGGTACACTTTATCTATATACTTGTATTATTGATTATTCTCCTTCTATTTTATCTACTTCGGATGTAAATACAAAGTTGTGGCACTGTAGGCTTGGTCACGTGAGTGAGAAGGGAATGAATATTCTTAAGTCAAAAGGTAAGCTTTCAGATTTGAAAAACATAGATCTAGCTTTTTGTGAGCATTATATTTTTGGGAAATAAAAGAAAGTGAGGTTTCTCAAAACTAGGTCAACAAAGAAGAAGCACAAGTTCGATCTTGTTCACATAGACGTATGGAGACCAGCTTAGGTAGCTTCTATTAGAGGATCACAGTATTATGTTTCTTTCATTGATGATGCTACAAGAAAGGTATGGGTTTATTGCATAAAGAGGAAATTTGATATTTTTGACACATTTAAGAAATGGAAAGCTTTAGTTGAGAATGAAATAGGTTTGAGATTGAAGTGCCTTAAATCTGACAATGGTGGTGAGTAATACAGTAATAAATTCAATAGTTACTATTTTATAAGTAGAATATGCAGGGAAAGGATGGTTCCAAGGACACCTTAGTAAAATAGAGTTGTTGAAAGGATGAATATAACAATAATGGAGCGTGCACGGAGTATGAGGTTGCATGCTAGTTTGCCCTTACAATTTTGGGCAGAAGCCGTAGATACTATGGTTTACCTAATTAATAGAGGACCTTTTACTGCATTGGATGGTGAAATTTTAGAAGAGGCTTGGATAAGTAAAAAAGTAGATCTTTCATTTCTTAGAATTTTTGGTTCTAAAGCTTTTGTGTACATTGATAAAGAAAATAGAAAGATGCTAGATGTTAAATCTATGTGATGCACTTTCATTGGTTATGGTTTTAGAGATTTCAGATTATGGTTATGGAATTTAGAAACTAAAAAAATTATTAAAAGTCATGATGTAGTTTTCAATGAGAAGGTGATATACAGTGATCAGCTTAAGAGGCTAAATAATTCTGAGCAGGACGATCTTGATTTGGAAGAGGTTATGATCCAAAATGAGCTTACGGGTAAAAATCATCACTCACAAAAAAACATAGAGATCAATGTCGATCAGGTGGAAACTGACATCGATCAGGTGAAAATTGATGTCAGTCAGGTGGAAACTGATGTCGGTCAGGTGGAATCAACATCAGTCAGGTGCAGATCGACATCGATTAGAGATGACCAGGATCGGTCACTGACAGAAGAAAATTTGGGTGGACATCAAGCTGTAAATGAGTCTCAAATGCCCATAAGGAGGTCTGAAAGGGTATGTAAACCTCCAATTCATTATTCTCTTTCTTTATACTACTTATTGCTCATTGATGGTGGAGAACCAAAAAGTTTTGATGAGGCAATGTAGGTAGAATCTAGGAAACAGTGGGAGCATGGCATGAATGAGGAAATTGATTCCTTGGAAGAGAACCATACGTAGGATTTGGTTGAGTTTCCAGTCAGAAAGAAAGCAATAAAAAATAAATGGGTATACAGGTTAAAGGAAGGAGAGAATGGACAAATGAGACATAAGGCCAGGCTGGTAGTAAAGGGATTTGCACAGAAACCAGGTATTGATTTTGGTGAAATTGTTTTTCCTGTAGTAAAGATGACTTTTATTCAGACTGTATTGTCTTTAGTTGCTATTGAGGATTTGCATCTTGAACAGCTTGATGTTAAGACAACATTTCTTCATGGAGATTTGGATGAAGAGATATATATGGATTAGTCGAAAGGTTTTGAGGTCAAAGGTAAGGAGAAACTTGTGTGCAGGTTGAAGAAAAGCTTATATGGTCTTAAGCAAGCTCCAAGACAATGGTATTTGAGGTTTGACAAGTTTATGATAGAGCATGGCTTTAGTAAATGTCAATCTGACCATTGTGTTTATTTTAACAGATTGGATAATGGTAGTTATATTATACTGTTACTGTATGTAGATGATATGCTTGTTGCAGGTTCACACATGCAGGTAATTACTAAGCTTAAGGTAAAATTAGCTCACACATTTGCCATAAAGGATTTATGAGCAGCAAAGAAAATCTTTGGCATGAGTATTAAGAGAGAAATAAAAAATCACAGTTTGATTTTATCTCAAGATGATTATGTGAATAAGGTGTTAGAGAGGTTCAATATGCAGGATGTAAAACTAATAAGCACACCTATGGTTGGACACTTCAAGTTGAGCAAAAAATAGTGTCCTAAATCACATGATAAGGTTGAGTACATGAGTAGAGTTCCATATGCTTCAGTAGTTGGAAGCTTGATGTATGTAATGGTATGTACTAGACCAGATATTGCCCAAGCAGTGGGAATTGTCAGCAAGTTTATGGCCAATTCAAGAAAGGAACACTAGAAAGCAGTTCAGTGGATTCTCAAATATCTGAGAGGGACTAGAAGTAGGCATTTATGCTATGGAGGGTCAAACACTTCTATACATGGCTATGTAGATTCAGATGTGGTAGATGAGTTGAATGGTAGGAGAAGCACCACAAGATATGTGTTCACTATTGGTGGAATGGTGGTTAGCTAGATTTCAAAGTTGTATAAGGTTTTTGCCTTGTCTACTACAGAGGTAGAATACATTGCAGTCACAGAGGCTAGCAAGGAAATGATTTGGATGACTCAGTTCATGGAAGAGTTGGAAAAGGAGCAAGATAGTTGTAGATTGTACAGTGATAGTTAAAGTGCAATTCATTTGGCAAAGAATTCAGCCTTTCATTCAAGAACCAAACATATATAGCTTAGGTACCACTTCATTAGACATGTATTGGAGGATGGACAGTTGAAGCTAGAAAAGATCCATATGGAGAAGAACCCTGCTGATATGTTAACAAAGCCAATAACAAAGGAGAAGTTGAATATTCATTCAAATTTTGTTGGTCTTCAATATTGAACTTGAAGAGGGAGAAACAAGCCAGAGATGTTTAGAGGATGTTGCTATACAGGTATAGGTGCAGCTATTTATCTCCAAGTGGGAGATTGTTGAGTTGTGGAGCTAAAAGCTTCACTAATGAGCTAATGTAGAGGTTGTTGGGATTACACAGTAACCAACATCAGTTAGAACCAACTGACATTAGTTAGGGGTCGACCAACATTAGTCATATCGATCAAAACCAATTGGCATCGGTTAGGGATCGGTCTGCATCGATCATCTTCAGACTGACACTAACTTCTGTGTATTTTTAGACGTTTCCAAAGTTTTTATTTTTAGGAGAATAGTTAGTTTGCATGTAAAGACTAAAATTAGTCTTGAGTCTATTTTTATAATTATTGTTTGCTTTCAATTCTATTTAAGAGACCCATGGGGCGGTATTGTAATTGGGGAGAACAATTTAGTAATTGAGTTGGTTGTAATTGATAGAGAGATAGAGAGAACTCTTGAAGGATAATTACTGTACATCTAAGAGGTGTGAGGAGAGAGATATTTCTTTATTTTATTTCCTTCTGGAAGAGTTTAATACAAGATTAGTTGTTTTTTGTATCTCTTATTATTTGCTATTTTTGATTTCTAGTTACTTATTACTTCTGGTTTCAATTCCATGTTTAGTTGCTTATACAAAAGTAATCAATTGTACTTTAAGATCCTAACAAATTAAATTTCCAAAAAATAACCTAATAGGTTTCCCAGAGCTAAAAGACACTCAAATCCATAATATTCCAAGGCGAGACCATAAAATATGACCTAGATAGGGTAACTACCCTATAGGATTGAAAGGACATCAAAATTAGGTTTTTTATTTTTAAGGGAGAGGCCAACACCTCACAAGGACCAAATGAATTTTTTGAACACCTCATTTTAGAGATCAACATTGGGAAAGATGGCTATTAAGAAACCCTTTAACAAGAATGTAATTTCAATATCCCTTCCCCAACTCTCCTCCACATAGAATTTAATTTAACCAATTGTTGGATATTTCCCAATAAATTTTCCTATAAGAGCCCATTATTCCATGAGTTAAACCACTTGAGAATGTTTAGTGGAATCCTAAATGAATTCCTTATCATTACAAATCTTTAGACCTTCTCAGGCTCAAGGATCATAATCAATATGCCCTTCAAAGTCAATGGTAGTTGCTTCCACCTCTCTATCTTAACATCTAAAAAGTGTAGATGGTAACTTCACACCAAAACTCATATATTCTCCATGTTGAAAGTATTTATTGCTCTTCACACCTTCCAAAACATCCCAAGTCTCCTCTTGTAGTTGATCATCTACTCCTTTCACTCTAATTCTAGTAAAAAAACCTATCCATTTATTATTTATGTGTAACTCTTCTTCCATGATCCATTGTCTAGCCTTCTGATGTTTATGCCCAAGCCCTAGTAGGAAAGCAAGGGCTTCCTTTTTTAAATTATTCTATTAGCAATCCTACAATTCATATTTAGTAGGGGCTTCTTTCCCCATTAAAGGGAAAAACATAATAATAATATTATTTATTAAATATTTTATATTAATATATTATATTTAATATAATTTTTAATAATTTATTATATATAAATTTTATATTTTATGATATATTAGTGTATTATAAAATTATAATTTAGTACACACATATATGTTTTATATTATTTAATTATCAAATGTTGGTTATTGTGGATCTATAAATTGAATTAATATATTGATCTTCTAGTAGATTATAGACCTTATTTTTGTACCTTTACTTATACTTGAGTGATTAATAAGTACCAATTAAATTTTAATTATGATGTATCCATAGTCAAAATATGGAACTAATGAATGTATGGTACATGGTACTAATGATATGTTTTTTACCTTATAGTTTGATTTAAAAGATCATATAATTTTGTAATTATTGATTTTGAAAGTAAAAAATATTTAATGCCCATTTAAAATTGAGCATAGACACATATGTAAGGAAATAGGGAATATGCTTGGTTATTAATCTTATTTATATATTTTTCAATGTAAATTTTGAGAGACCATATCTAAAACCCCCTTAGGTTTGTTTAGGCAAATTTGATCCATAGCCTTAGTGAATCTACAGGTTATGCAATTATTCTTTTGTTTCCAAGTTTTTTGTTTAACTACCCATTTGTATAGTGCAGTCAAGTGACCTCAGGTGCCACCCAATTGCTACATGTTATCAAGTGACACATGTTTCCTGCCAACTACATCATGTAGCCAAGAGACACCTATTACTACCTAGTTGCACCATGAAGTTGGGGGAAATCTATGGTCAGGTGGTGGTAAGATGCAGTCAGGTGACATAGGTTGGTGTTAGTAATACATAGTTAGGTGGTATCAATTGAATGACATATAGATTCAAGAAATTTTAAGGATGCAGTCAAGTAGTGACAATTTGGTGGATGTAAAGATGTAGTTGGGTTCCCTCAATATTTAACTTGGACTAAGGTAAAGAATGAGATTTGGATGGTAACCCATGTGAACATATGTACTATATATAAGGAGAATTATATATCTTCCCATGGAATTATTGTAAATTATTGGTGATTCAACCCATTAAAAAATTTTAAATACCAAATTTTTAGGCAATTGGGTCCTATGTACTGCTCCAAAATATCCAAATATAATTTCTCAAAAATAGAATATTCATTAATTAATAAATTTTGCCACTAAAATTTACCCCTATGTTGTTGTTTAATTTATCATTATAATTTAAATATAGAAATGTGTATCTAAAATTGTCACATTTATTACACTAAGATCTAAAACTAATGAGAGATTATTATTAAGATTAAAAAAAAGCTTTTGCATAGTGGTTATCACTTTTAAATTGATTGTCAAACTTGTTCCCCTACTTTTTCTCTTTTACCTTTTACCCTAATTTTGTATGTTTTAACTTGTGTCTTTATACAATAAGTTAAATCTACAAAATTAAACTATATTAGATAAATTGACTAATTTATTTAACTATTAAAATTGGTACAAAGATGTCGATAACATAAATTCTATAAAACAATTGCCTAAAATAAAAGATTTCAACAAGTGCTTCAATAGTACTCAAAATAGATTGATAGCTCAGAAATGAGAAGTGTTTGAATGTGCATAATGATCATGCTAATGATGAAATGAACCTAATCACTAGTCTATTTATATGTGACATGAACTCAAACATTAGATTATTTTGTGTGTATGAACTTCAAATGATTAGAAATGATAAAGATGTAAAGGATGAAATGAGTAACTCAAATAATATGAGAAACACAAATAACAAGTGTAAAAAACATAGAAATAGTTATGATAGATGCCATTAATGTGCAAGTGAGCTCAACATGAGAGAATGAAAACTTACAAAGGTTGTTAAAATTCAAACAAGAACAAATAAATAGGTTTTAAACCACACAAAAAATTAACAAAATAGTTAATTTTATCTATTTTTAAGTCGTTGATTTATGTAGTAGCAATAGATTTTAATTACTTAATATAAAATATTAATTTAAGATAAAGAATAGTCAAATATATGATAGGTGTGCCGAGTGGGGTGTTGTATGTGGTGTAGGGATCTTGCATTTATAGGAAAGTGTCAACTAATATTTACTATTATTTTTTTGGTTTTATGTAAATATTATTTTATATTTCAATGTGCATGTATAAAATTAGCATAAAATAGTTAAAATTTGTTTGTTTGAAAGTTTTAATTACATATGGATCAATTAATCATATTGGATGTCTATGTTCACTAAGATTTATTTTATTCATAAGCATCTTATTTATCCCTACTGGCAAAAAACCATAAAATCTAAGGGAGCACTAACCATGAAAAATATGTTTGGTAGGATTATTGAAGTGAACATAGACTAACACTAACATGTTAAAGAGAGCATGGAAACATTTAGATAGTTGAATTGAAATGAATGTTTTTAATAACATTTGAAACTAAGCACTATATAGGATCATTGACTAATTTACCTTGCATACAAACAATCCTTTAAAAGAATCCATTGTGATATAGATTTCCTTTCTTATATTGAATATTCATTTTTATATTTATACTAAAATAAACTATTTTTCCTAATCTCTCATCTTCAAACAAGGAATCGAAAGTGTCAAATTTGAAGTGTCAATGAAATTTTTTATCTTATGTCCATGTCTAACCCTAAAAATTATTCTAGAAAAAGCAACTATCAAAAGCTAAGCTCAAATGAAAAACATATTTTTATATGGATATCATGAATTCTTATCATTTTTAGTTATACATTGAAATTTTAGATATTTTTAATGGAATCAATATTTTATGCTAGAGTCATATTTCATTGAGGAATCATTTCCATTTTTTGTCTAATCCATTATTTAAACAATTTTTAGAGTGACTATATTTTTATTTTTCTCTAAATAATATTATGCCCATATTTAAATTATGCATGCAACTTGGATGTTTACCAATTTTATAAAAAAATATGTAGACATTTGATTTTATGTTTTTGTTTTTAAAATTAAGTACTTAAAATGATTAATATAATCTTCTACATTGTTATCATTGAATATTCTCATCTTCAACATCATTTATCCAATAACATTAGATGTGAATATGTTAATAACATATCTAATGTTGAGAGTAATACATTTACCTTGATGTTTGAATATTAAGGAGAGAAATATTATAATTTCTTCTTCCCTAGATTATAAAAAGTCCTCCAAAAAGTTGGATTTTAGAGATGGAAAATTTATATCTTTTGAAACATTTTTTATTTAGACAAGCAACTAATATCATTTATGTTGTATAAAAATACATCTTTATTACTGCCCCACTTTACAATCTGTTACAAAAAACTAGAATAATAAGTCTTTAATATGGAAGTTATATCCTCCATAGAGGAAGTTATAACACTAAGGGTGGTGCCTAATTTTAGACACATCAACCTACCATAGCACTTGGAGAGAGCATGCCAATACTTGCAAGAATGTATTACCTAAAATTTGTAGCACTTATGGTATTGGTAGTAGTCTTTCCTTTCTTCCATTGACCAATTAAACATAAATTATCACTATTTTTATGAATACAATCCTTGTTGTTAGTGTTACTAATAATGATAATGGAAAGAGCTACGAAATATATGCATCCATATTTATTTGCATATGATAACCTACATTAGTTAGTTACATTTTATAGGAGGCATATTTGATTGAGCAAGCCTTCCCATTTTTCATCTAATTGGTTTGAGAGTTGATTTATTTGGTTTTATAAAGTTAGAAAAAACAACATTTTCATTTAGTAAGTTTTAGACTTGAATAAATTGCATGCGGTTCATTCTCTATGTTTTTATAGGATCCATTGGATAGCTGACCTTTGTTTTCATTAAGATGACAATTGTTTAAATAATTTATTAGGTAAATGAAATAGTTTGATGTAATCTACATATTACATTGACAAATTTGACATGTCACTGAACTTTGCATGAGTATCTATCCAAAATTCTTTAAGTCCATCACTTGAAATACATTGTCATTTCCCCTTGCCATCGTCATTTAACTCACCTTGACATCAATCATATATTTCATATTTAGTATGGCCTTGAACTTTCCCAACACTTTTCTATTGCTCCATATCATCATGAAAAAAATGTCTCCTCCCTGAACAACTCATTCCCATGTCATATGAAAGAACACATAACCTGACTTTAAATCATAAACTCCACTAGAAATATAAGATTATCATTTCTTAACACTTTTTACATAAATTTTTAGATTTATTCAATAGTTATGGGTTTCAAGTTAATTAAAACTACTGATTTACACTCTTTATCCTTAAAAAACATTGGTTTACCAAAATAAAAAATTACATCCTTCCTGGCTTAACTTCCACCTTCAAGGCAAATGATAAATATAATTTTTCCTTTTCCATATGAACTCTATGTTATTGGTACCTATTTTCCATCTTCATGGACACTTGCATCCCATATAGACACCTACGTTGATGTTAGTGTCATATGTAAAACTAAGTGACCAGTTCCCTCAAGTTATCAAATTTACAAATGAAGCATATCCTTATTATTTAACTAAGTGATTCAACAAGGTAAGATTTAGTTAAAATGGATAACTAATAGATTCATATACATTACATCCTATGAGAAATCATATAACATGCTAATCACAAGAATAATCGTAATGTATACATTTATTACATCAAATGTATGAATGAATCTCATAATATTATCTATCACATATATAATAGAAATAATAATGATAGTTTATAACATCTGGGTATAATATATATCTAACTAGAATTTTTATTTACTATAAATAGTTTATAATTATAATGCACCCTATAAAATCCCATAATATCATAGTCCATTATCTTTGAGTTTAACTACTCTAAGCAAATAATCAATTATAACAATTTCAAGAACTAAAGTCTCATAGTCTTAATTATGTTATGTTTGAAAATGATACCTCATTTATACATTTCGATGCATTTTTAGGATATTGTGAATATGTGTAGATCGAGTCTTAATCTTCCAGAGTCTATGACTTAGTTTATAACAATTAATATATCTATAATCATACACCACCATATACCAATACATATTATATATGCATATGCATCTATACAAATTAATGTACTCTTAGTATGTGTTGCACACATGTTCTCCAATGATAAATAATTACCATAAATAAATTCCTACAATATTTTTATTTCTAAATAAGGTTTTCATGAGGTTTTTCAACAATCATTATACATAATAGATTGACTTTCAATTATAATTATTATTATTTTTGGGAATATCAATAAACAAATCATCCTAGTCAATTTTGAGGTTATTTTTTTCCTTGTCAAATCTCCATTTATTTACAATTCTCTAACATATGTAGTTTCTTATATCTATTTAAGCATATTATCCTATATCTTACTACAAGATCAATTCCATTGATCCCTTTTTCATAAAATATGTTCATATTTAGATATATAATCATGTATAAGTCCATTCATATTGACACACATCCCAAAGTATGCTCATAGGCTTTATATATAAAAATAGTAGTACATATATTCTCATAAAATATGCTACCAATTAACTCCTTAATACATAGCCTATTATAGGCACTCATCCACACTACGCATTACATTTCACATGATTTCTATGATAATATATAACGTGTATATAAAAATACTTATAAAGTGATGGGAGAATACGTTAAGCTACACATGATTCATATTCTAAACCAAAATCTATATTATGATTGGATTGATAGATCCGAGCTATAAAATCTTCTACTTTATTAACATAAATGTCTATTGCTAAATATTATGATTAGCTTATCTATGGATAAAGGAAGTGTGGTTGATAAATAATCTTCCCTATAACTATTCCTTGGTTAATAAAATTATAATATATTATATTAATGGTATAATGACTTAGTCACAGATCTATACCAACATATACTCATTAAATTTACTTGTACCTAGATAAAGGCAAAACATTATACATAAATGTTTAGCTGATTTCATATAAGATGTTATAGGTATAACCTCATATGTTCATTCTAATATACTTAAAGTTCAATATAATATGATATCAAGGTAGTGACTTTGTTATTTTTACAACATCTATAGATGCATTTATCTAGCATTGGTTTAAAACATACATCAGCAATCTTAATATTTCACTATCGCTTTATATCAAAATATTAACTTCCATTCAAAGGACTCCCTTAATTCCATGATTAACATGACTTATTTGTGGATTTAAATAACACATTTCCTTAGTTTAAAATCAAGTACTATGTCAACAATCTACATGGTAGATCACCACCTTTTACATAGTCCATAAAATCTATCTTTATAGTCTAACATATATTCATAAAAGTATGATTTGATGTTGTTTAGTATTACACTTAGTAAGATATGTATATATATTCATAATATTCATTTGATTTTAGGGAATCAACTATCCTTGTCTATGTGTATGTTCTTGTATCAATTGGTTATAAGTCTATATCTTCTATATCTTTATATGTATGGTGTTAAGTTTTTATATATACAATCTTGTTTAGTTTACTATATACACTCAGCCATCATCACATCACAGTCAATGTAAATCTATGGTAAATGGTTACTATCACCACATAGACTGTTATTTCCATTACACATTCTATACAATACATGAAAAAAACACATAGAAATTAAAGTCTTTACAAGAGCAATGGTGCCTAGCTAAAATGGTTCTTCTTTTCTTCTACTTGATTCGTTATGCTCCTTCTTCTCTCACTGCATCATCTTTTTTTGCTTATCCTTTGCATATTTTCACCCCTACTAAATCTTTTATTCACTTTTATGAATAGGGTATATTTTTTTTCTTTTTAATATTTTTATTTTTATTTTTCTTTATTTTTATTATTTTTATCCATATATTAATTTTATTTTTTCTTAATTTTAAACCTTTATACTTTCTCAATCCAATTTTGATTTTATTTTTTTTAATTTTTATTCCAAAATATTAATCATCATATTTTATTTTATTTTTACAATTACAATGATCAATATATTTGGTAATTAAATTAGCACCCATAATATCATAATTACTTAATGATTAATTCATTACTCAATAAACTCAAACTTAATCTTATTATACAAATCACATCTCTAAAAACATTAATGGTCATACACGCAAATCATGAAAGATGAATTTTATATAACCATTAAACTATGCTTTCAACTATGTGTAAACAACTATCTAATGCAAGCAATATCAAAATACACTATGTTAACCATTCCATTATGCATCTAAGATGTAATAGGTAATGTGGTGTGTGCAGGGTTCTAGCTAGTTTCTCTGTCATCCTTTAATATATCAATTTACATCACCCTCTCCAATGATGCTCTCCCTCCATCACACTCTGAGGGATGAGTTATCATGCATCAAACTAACAAAAAGTAGATAGTTAGACCATAATATTATGATATACATATATCATAAAATATAACTAAAATAGTAAATCCACATGATCATGTTGTAAGAATATACACTATAGCTAACTCATATCATTATAATCATGTAACATAATTAATATCTAAATGTCTTATAGCAAAATATATCTCAAATCTTATTTAATAAATAACAAATCAAATTTTTAGCTATAAATATCCATGGATAATCAATGTGAAGAATCAGGATGTAACATAACTTATCTCTCATGAAATACTTTTTTCCTCCCAAAGAAGAAAACAAAGAACTAGAAGTAGAGCCAATCAAGTACATATAAAGTTGAAACAGTCTAACTCTCTGAACCCCATTTATTTCAAAGGACTCTCTAATATATACCTTTCATATGCTCAAAGGAGTCCTCATGGTCATTTACTATTTCATCTACTTCAACCACTCACAATAAATCTAAGATTGTATCCCATATTGTTCCTTGATTGAAAGATTATGATTTATTCTATTTTTGTCTATTTTCCTCCACATTGTAAAATCAATTATCATTGCTTGTTGTAGTTTTTATTATTTTTTTTAGGTTTTTCGCACTTTCCTCTTATTTTACCCTTTTTACATCATGGCCACCTTTACTTCAATTGTTGAGAAGTTATTTTTCTTGTCATTGTCCACCTACTTGTGAACTCTTTGAAAATTCCACTTGGTGGTAACTTTATAATAAAATTTGTGACTTATATCATTTATCTAATTATTCATAGCCATCTTATCTTGGTTATTTGCAACCTACTTCCATACAAAACAATTTCTAACTACCATGGTTTTAATCATGGCTACTACTATAATATAAATTATAATTACAATTACATTATACGTTGATTATATTAAAGTTATTGGATTATTTTTTATTTTATTAATCCCTATGTACAAATGGACAAAATCATCAAAAACCATTAATATCATATCGTGCTTATGTTATATAAGCACAATGTGACAAATACATGGCATCCCACATGCCATATATTTAGTCACACCTAAAGTCAAACATAATGCCAATCTAACGTTGAGATTTAAGATTATTGCAGTTATCCATCATTGAAGTTCTCATTTGTGTCTCACTAGTGGATTGAACTCAAACCCAACCAACTCATCTTATAGTTGATATATAAATTATAACCTATTCAAAAACATGTCTCCTACACATGCACCAAACTTATCAAAACACCTTTATGATTAAAAGTGATAGAATAAAAAAATATTAATCATTTATTTATTATAATAATAATAAATATCCTCTTCTTTTGTGATCCATTATAATATTATCAAAAGATATATAAAGTAAAATATAATATCATTCTTGAATAAATAACATAATAACGAGTGCAATATTAATTAATGCTTAACCAAGTATATAAGTTAAGGTGAAGCTAGGCATGACATTAAAAAATTTTATATTTATTAATGATATGTGATCTAAATAATCCCTGAAAAAAAAGTTTTTAAGCTAACTAGACACCTAGTTACATTGAAACTTAGGTTTTGGTTGAATATGAAATTATTTGGCACTCCTTGCTTCCTTTAGAGACTCCAATAAGAAAGGGATCGACCATATCTCGAGAATAGGATGGAAAATCAAAAATACCACTTTTCCACAGTATTTTTTGAAGTCTTGAAAGTATTTTTAAAATTTCATTTTTTGGGACAACATGAAACTATTCCATTCATTGAGACCATAGCTCTCTAAGGCATTTTGTAAAATAGTATAAAGGAGCTTCAAAATTTTACACACATCCATAGTAGGGACATATAGGTTGACTCACTAAAGTTAATAACCTTATATATTTAGTTATGTATTAATAAATCACACACAACACTTTGCTTGTAGACATTCATATTTGAGATGCTTTATGTATTATGTATCTTGTGTATGCTTTCACATTTTTCATATATATCTATTAGGGAAAATACAACTATAAAAACAAATGAGAATCCAATTTTTATTATGTTTTGATTGATGTCCATGCCATGTTATAAAGATCCCATTTAACAACTTAGGAAAATTGTTGATAATTTGTTTCCAATTTATCTTTACACCTACTAATTTTATTATTTAAAAATTCAAAAATATATTTCAAAAAACCCATGTTAAACACATATTGCAATAATTGCATTCCCTGAGACCCCATTCCTTTAAGGCATTAAAAAAAGCATGTCTTCTAGGGAACTTTGAAAACATAACATCTGGTAAAAAAATGCTTTCAATTTTGCTTCTATGGATGCTTGCGCCTTTTTCCAATGGTCCAATTTTAACCATGTTCGGACGGCGCTAGTAATAATTATAAAGTCTAGCTTTACACATGCTAACTATATTTTTTACTATAAAATTTCAATATATTTTAAAAAAAATGCAAACTACATATTTTTTTAAATTTCCAATTTATTTTCAATAAACCTAATTTGTGCATATTTATAATCTTTACAGAACACATCTTTTAAAAAAATTGTTAACATTTTCATGCGCCTCGTTTATGCTTTTTCAGTTTTCATCACACATATCTACCAGTGCAATTGAATCAACAAGATTTTAGAAATATCCACTTTTAATTATGTTAATGTATATTCAAACCTGCATATGTTTTCATGTTTCTAATCTTCCAATAAATCAATTTTGAGCATTTTCTACAGTGAGTGTGTTTCACGGGATCAAATCCCTTTAAAGTAATTATTTCAAAATTAATATTAAATTTTATTTCCAATTATGCCCGATCAATACCAATGTATTTAAAATTTTGATATTTTAACAATCTATTTAATGGAGTTTATTATTAATTATGAATTAAAAATATGCTTGATCAAAATTCCATTTGTGCATGTGTTCTATATCCCTTGTTGTTTTGTTTTGAATATTGAAGTTTGGGATAATATATTTGAATGTGTATATGCAAAACAAAATTTAACTTGAATAATTGAGCTTATGATAAGTTTATACTATCCATAAATATATCCTATGAAAGTTACATAGAGTTAGAATCATAGCTAGTTAAAAAGTTTGATTTTAAGGTAATATTTTAGTGACGAGTATTCATAGTTAGGCGAATATTATAAATTATATATTTTCTATATGGATAATGTATAACTACGTAATAGTTTTAAAAAAATCCATATTTATTATTGTTTCCTTTTTGAATAATCAAATGGTTTTTAATTTCAATGAATTTTTTTTTTTTTTTGATCACTAAGAAATCGATGGTCCAAGATTTTAAATAATGGCTAGATTTGTACACATTTTATAGGCTTTGATATTACACTCACCAAAATTTCAAAAATGAAATTTGAAATGTAGTAACTCATTAGTTATACCCAACCCAAATGTTATTAAATGTTGCAATAAATAAATTGAAAAATTAACCATTCTATCTTAATCTAGAGAGTTTTAACTTTAACATTGTTTGATGAGTATAAAAGTATCTTATAAATAGGTGATTTAACTTAAAAATAAATCAAACAATTTTGGATGCCAATGTTGAAAACTATTGATATATTTTTAAAATATTCTAATTTTACAAGGCAAGTGCATGGAAATAATGGGTAAAGAGGGGGTTTTAATTGGACATATTATTTATTAAAAATAAGAAACTTAATTTGAAAAGATTATTTGATATTCTTACACTATAAATTAAAAAATTTTGTTAGAACATAAATTGTAGAATTTTATGTTTTGTTTCTAAACAACTATTTTATTATCAAAATGATGAATTATAATTAAGTCAAACTATTAAAATTAAAATAGGTAGTCCTATTTTTTATAAAATTAAATTGTATAGTTGGGCGTGTACCCCGCTAATTTAAAAAAAAAAAAAAAAAAAAAAAAAAAAAAAAAAAAAAAAAATTAATTTGATAATGAGTATAAATAAAATCAAACCTAGTTTTTAGTATACACATATAATTTTGCAAGTAACTAGACTGAAAATGATAAATAATAGATAACTAACTGTGCACTCCATAACTACCCAAAAAAAAAATTAAACTTAATTTGTAATCTTTTTTATTTTTAAATTTTAACTAAAGATATAGAAAAAGATAAACATGCATAATTACAACAAATAATGACATATAAATACATGCTTTAGTAAAAAAACTAATCAAAATATTAAAAACTTATATATTTAATATATATAAAACATAGATTTGGATGAGTGTGTAGGTTAGGGCGTTAGAATCATATTTTCAAACCTAAAACACATGCATGTTATAACATGTATGGGTATTGTTGAATTATAATGTTAGAGGTTATAAGTAGTGCATGTTAAAGAAATGAATGTCATATTTTGTATTTATTAAAGTAACTATTAAATATAATTGACATTTATATTTTTAAATTTATAATTACATTTTATATTTAATAATTTAAAAATCTTAAAAACTTACAAAATAAATATATATTTATTTAAAATGAAAAGTAGTTGTAAACCTTACACCTTAAAAGTTTTAGATTCAATACTAATATCTTCAAAATGAATAAGTACTCAAAATATTCAACTTCCCAAAAACATGTTCATAATACTAATTCATAGATTTATAAGACCAATTCCAGAAAATGTATAGTGGCTCCGATATTTTATATTTAATAAGATATATTTAAAGTATAATAGTTAATTTGTAAATACACAATGACATTTACTTTTTCATCTTATACTACTTGGAAACCTTGAATTTTTACATCAATAGTGAATTACGCATCTGATCATTACTGAGCCAAAATTAAAAAAATCCATATATACATCTTAAAATACCATATTTGTTTTTGTGTAAATCATATTTCTAAGAGAATGTTCTTCCTTCCCCCCCTAAAATTACTACACTTACCCCCATAGCTTACAACTCGAAGATAAATATATTGATACAATGTAAGACATGCTTATAATCATTTCTAAAATTTTAAAATTTATAAAATTTTATTTAATAATAATTTTTAATTTTATTATGTTTTTTTATTTATGAGATTATTTTTTAGTTAATGATATGTTTTCATTTATATAATATTTCTTCATAAGCATGATTTTCTATCAATATGATATTTTTCTAAGTTAACAATGATTTTTCTTGATATTTTTCTAAGCTAACAATGATTTTTCTTCTATGTGAAGCTTTTTCTAAGATTGAGATGTTTTCCTATCCCTATAATGATTTTGTAGGCTTGTTATGCTTTCCATTTTTGTAAGTATTTTCCAAGCTCGCGATAATTTTTCAATGTTTACAATGTTTTTCTTATACATTTGATGCTTTTCCACTGCATGCAATGATTTTTTAATAAGAATAATAGTTTTCTATGCAATTGATGCTATTATGAAAAAGTGAGGATTTTAGACATCTACATGATATTTCATGCAATCAAATATTTTACAAGTGTGTAATTATGCTTTAACAATTTAAATTTAATAGTAACACAAATTTCATTACATAATAATAGTAGTTAACTTGGAATTCTTAAGAAAGAAAATCACTTATTGGATATAAAGTATTGCATTTTATTTTGAGAAACTATTCGTATTATGTGATCCATCTCCACCACTATTAGGTTATAATATAAACATTTAAAATAGAACTCAGGTTAAATTAAATGATAATTTAATTAGCATATATATCTTAAATAAATGTATGTAAAATACACTGATAGATGTCATTCTCAAGACACCTATATCTTATTGAATTGTGACATTGGTGAAATAAATACTTTAAAAATAATATATGTTGTATATTTTATATAAATTTATTTAAGATATATTTACTAATATTATATTAATATATATAATATTATAATATAGATAAATTATAAAATAATATTATATATAATATTATAATATAATAATATAATATAATATAATATAATATTATATTATATATTTTATAATTATATTATACTATACTATAATATATTATTATTCTAGTATGGTAAATAAATATTTAAAAAAAATAAAAATTGAAGTAGATAAAATTACTATAATAAAATTATAATTCTCTCATTATATTATTAAATAATTACACGTTAAATGAATAAATTATTTTATTTTGAAGTAAATAAAATTAAAATATAATTCATCTACCATATATTTCAACATGATAAATATATAATTAACTTATTTTATTTTAAAGTAAATAAAATTACAAATCACCTCATAATTATAAGCTTTAATAAATTAATTAATTAAAAGAGGGTATATATTTTTTTTAATAATGGTGACCTATGTAATAACTGGTATTGTAAATGATGATGCTTTTACTTGAAGACGTTCCATTAAATGAATTAGAATTTGCCTCAGTAAAAGGATTAAAATTTTAATCTACTTCTGAGATAATGGGATTTATGAAATTGAATGTTGGAAGAGAAAATTATAGTATTCAAAGAAATTGCACTATCACAAACATTAAACTTTTTATAAATTCAGAAGAAAATATAATTGGGTTTGAAAAGGAATTTCAAGTTATTAGAAATAAAATATAATTAAACTTGAAAAATATTTCAAATTAGAGTGGATGGCCAAATTTTCATTCACTAAACTTATTAAAAATAAATTTTAAAAGGAAAATAATGTACAATTTATAGATAGAAACTTTATAGAAACATGATATTACAACTCAAATTGAATACTCTTAAAAAAAATACGTAGGTAGGATATATATAAATAAAATTGAAAATGAATTTGTGACGAATGTTTTCGAACGTAAAATTTTGGGTGGTTGTTTTCATATTATGAAAGAAAAAAGATATGCATATTAGATGAGAACTGAAATAATACTCTAGAAATAAAGAGATAATTACATCCCATATACGTAGTAAAATGCTTATACACACTCCCATATTACACTGAGCATTCTTCTACGCGTATCTTACGCTATTGCCTCGCATCTCAAGGGAGAATGGTAGCGACAAGTTAGTAGTGAAAATTTGAAACCATCTCATCGTTATAAATTTTTTTTTAAAAAAAAAAGAAGAAATTGGGATAATTTTCTTCCTTTACATCGAAATGTTAATTGTATTGCACCCAGATTCTCTAAGATTATAGATTTTTTTATTTTTTTGGATTGACCGGGTAGTAATTATCATATGCGACAATTTCTCACGGCTTCCACAGCACGTTTGAAGATAGGGTTCCTTGTTAGGTAGAGGAATTGTAGACTATACAGCGATTTTAATATTTCTTTAAGGTATTAAATATTTGAAACCATCTCACCGTGATTCTCTAAACATGCAACTCGCAGTTTGACTAATGCCTCTTTCGTTGTGCGGATTCACTTAAATATTAATCGTAAATGGCGCTCAACAGTGTGAAAGGTCAGTGCGTTTGGTAGTTTTACAGAGTTTGAATAGTTTTAAGTTTATTTAATTGTTTTTTGGGTCGTCACACCGATACTTGACACGCAGGATTTAACATTTAATAAATTAATTAATGCTCTACTGGCATTAATGCTCTAAATTTAGCATTAAATATTGATAGTAAATGGCGCTCCACAATGTTACACATTATTATAGATAATTACAGATAAAAGGTCAGAGCGTTAGGTAGTTTTACAAAGTTTGAATAGTTTTAAGTTTTTTTAATCTTATTTAATTTTATTTTAATCGCTACAATTATATATGACACGCACGATTGACTGTGAAATTTAGCAATTATAAGCTAATTAATATTCGCAACAGCAGAACATTTAAGTCATTCGAGTAGGACTGTTAACTATTCCAAAGAAATCATTCGTAGGAGATTGGTGATTTATTCCGATGTATTTAATTCCGCTTACAAAATTAAAATTTGAGAATGCTTCCACATTAGCTCTTGCTTCGGCCGTCTTGACAATTTTAAATTCAAATATGTCGATCTCTAATAGAGTGATAGGCGGCGCACATGATGCACTTAAGCTTTTCCAAAGTTTGCATAGTTTTTTTTAAAAAAATGTACTTTTAAATTATATTATTAAATACAATTATATCACATAAGTAGATTTTTTGAACTCTAGGTTAAGAAATGTTTCATGTACTCAAAACAAGGGTTAATGTTATTTAACTCCAGCAGAATTTTTTTGTTGAAGCGCGCTTTTCCTTTTCATGTACATGATCTATAAGCAAGTAACGATATAAAACACGTATAACATTTCTCTGACAAGTTTGTTTTCATCTTTAGGTAGGCAAGTGTAAATTATCATGTCAGAGGTGTTTCTTTGTTTCACCACAATCATTTTCATGTACATGACCTATAAGCAAGTAATGATACAAAATACGTAAAACATTTTGCTAACAAATTTGTTTTCATCTCCAGGTTAACAAGTGCAAATTATCATGTCAGAGGTTATTCTTTGTTGAACCACAAGGATAGAGTCCTCTTGACGTGTTTTTAGATGCCTTTTAGTATATAAAATGTTGCCATGTGTATCGCCACGGTAGATACACCTTATTTTTTTAAAGTTTTTTCCTCGATTCATATGTTGGCACGTGTATAGATACTTTATAACCATGCCTTCAAAGCAACTAATATTATCCTTGTGTTTGTAGAGAAGAAACCACGATTGAAGTCGTTAGAACACTTAGGTGAATTTTGAATAAAATTTGCAATCTGTTAACTATAATGCATTTTTTCTAGATTCCATGGTTATAGGGTTCAAAAGCTCTGAGAATTTTCTATCCCTACTGATAAACTCTTCCATAATCATATGCCTAAACATATATGCAACAGCTTCAAATGAGTTTCCATACAACTTGTTTACTAAATATTTTCCAAGTGCATTATGTCATCCTTTATTAAGAAGAGGAAACGTTGCTTCAATATTCTCTTCCATGGATAATATTTCAACTTGTTTACTGAATGTTTGTCAGGGTCCTCTACAACATTATTTGGTTTTATTTTAATTTTAGGAAACATTTCTTTAATATTCTCTTCCATGGCATCTGAATAACTATCATCTTGATCATGATCATCAGTTCTTTTTACAAAATTTGGAAATAATTTTAACTACAATGAGAATAACAAAATTTGAATTTTGGATTCTTTCTTACAATTCCAACAAATAACTTCCAAAAATTGCATACATTTAATTATGTATTCATCAACCAATAATTTAGAATCAACTACAAAAATTTTAAGCGTTCATCCATGTCCCAAAAATAAACAGTTATGCCACACACAAAATAAGAATACATGAAATACATACATTTAAAATATTTTTCAAAGCTCCAAAAAAGTCTTTATCTATAGCTTCAGGGGTCGTGTATCTGTAGACAAGTGATTGAAAAGCATTGCCCTCAAATGTTTTGACAATTTTAAAATTGAGAATGAAAATGAATGGAATTTCCTCCATACTCTTCCCTAATTGGGGAAATCTTATCGAACACTCACAAACTCATTGACTTTATTTGGGCAACCAATCACATTTTCTTTATATTTATCACTTTTTAATACGAATTGATGTAATTGGTAAAGATTTTGGAACCTACCAATTAATGAATTTTTGTTAAGATGATCCATCGAGGTGTACCAATAATTCATAGTTTTATATTGGCAATGTTTATATCACCCAACTCAAGTCATGGATTTGCCATTGCTAACAAATAAAATGGTAAATCAAGGGTCTTCACCTCACATATATAAATGTTATGTTAGTAGCATAACAAATCAATGTAAAACTAGAAGTATACACAGATGCATACATTTATCAAAAGATATGAACACAATCATGCATTTAGAACTCCACATGTTAATTCACCATTTTTATACATTGATAGGTAATCCAACAATACTAAGGGTATGGAGACATTATGAGAAAATCCTAGCATGAATAAATTTTTATGACAGAAACATAGGTAATTAAATTTAATCTTGATTTTGAACTCTATCTTTATATAGTATTATTATAGTGTTTTAAATTTTACATTACTCAATAATTCACACACACACACACACACACACACACACACACACACACACACACACACACACACACACACACACACACACACACACACACACACACACACACACACACACACACACACACACACACACACACACACACACGTGTGTGTGTGTAGAGACACACACACACACATATGCATACATAGATGTGTGTGTGTGTGTGTGTGTGTGTGTGTGTGTGTGTGTGTGTGTGTGTGTGTGTGTGTGTGTGTGTGTGTGTGTGTGTGTGTGTGTGTGTGTGTGTGTGTGTGTGTGTGTGTGTGTGTGTGTGTGTGTGTGTGTGTGTGTGTGTGTGTGTGTGTGTGTGTGTGTGTGTGTGTGTGTGTGTGTGTGTGTGTGTGTGTGTGTGTGTGTATATTGGGGTTTAAATAGGTACCCTACCATTTAAAAAGTTTCATAAAAATTGGCAGAAATCATGATAAAGCATAGTTGTTTGTATATTACCAGGGCAAGGCCAGGCAATTTGGCATGCCAAATAGTTGCCGAATATATATCCTAATGAATAAAAAACAAAAAAACCCATAAAAGGTCAAGAAACTAACCAACATGACACATAAACTAATTTTTATGAAAATTGCCAAAAAAACTATCAGTTCC
>JARHVA010006649.1:232500-297500 GCA_037957365.1 Torreya grandis | reverse complement strand
TTTGACTCTAGCTGCCATTGCTTTAGAGATGATTTTTAAACTATATTACAAATATAAATAGGCATCAAATAATTAAATTTTTCCTGAATATCCCCTTTCAGAATAAGGGAAATAAAGGTATCATTAAGATCAGGTAAAACCTTTCTTCTTCTTTTATATTCTTCCACCATTTGTAAGATCTCTTCCCCAATAAGTTCCCAAAAAGTTTTACAATAATTGTAGAAAAACCATTAGGGCTCAAGGCCTTATATTTTTCCTTAGAAAAACCCACAGCTCTAACATCATCCAAATAGAATGGATCCAAGAGTTTCACATTATGATCAGGAGAAACCAAATTATGAAAAAAATTAAGGTTTTGATTATGAGATTCATGGTCTGAAGCCTTATCATTATTTAACAAATTACTAAAAATGTTAACCACCTTATTTTGAATCTTAGTTTGAGTGTCCAAAATAACACCTTCTCAAGAATGAATTTTATAAATTCAAGAAACATTTTTCCTGATATTAACATGCTTGTAAAAAAAACATAGTTTTTATCTCCTTTTAACCAATCAGTTCTTGATTTTTGTTTCTAGAATATTTATTCTCTTTGTAAAATTTCCTCATACTCAAATAGAAAAATATTTTCCTTTCCATAATAATTTTTATCCATTCATATTTGATAGATCATTTTATTGATATTCTCAAGATTTACTTCAACATGAATTTTTTCCTAATTTTTTTTTTTGAAATTTGATCTTCTAATGTCAAAGATGTCCTTCAATAAATTGATGTTTTTTTACCATTATGAACATTGGGGATCTAGACTAAATATGTCAATTATTCGACCAAGCTTCCATGAGACCTAGTAGAGATTGATCTTAGAGCCACATGTTTTCAGATTTGAAGGGACAAAGACTGGGTTTATGGTCAATATTGACACAAAAGTCAATAGGAAAGTGATCAAAACCTGCAAAAGGAAGAATAGATATTTATTTAATCCAATTTTATGACATCCAATTGTTAGAGACTAAAACTATGTCCAAACGTTCCATAATATTATGCTCTAGACATATTTTTTTATTCCAAGTAAACAACCCCTTAATTGGTTGAATATCTAGAAACTCATTATAAAAAACAAACTAAATAAAATTAGGATTACTAGAATTCCTTGAAGATTTTCCACCATATTTTTTCATATAATATAAGAGGGAATTAAAATATCTGCCTATCATAATATTTGAACCCAAAAAATGAGAAAAAAGGTTAGGTAACCCAGTCCATAATAACAGTTTACTATTGGATCCATTAGGTCCATATAGATTACAAAGGAATAAACTCAAATTATTCCTGAGACAAGTGAGTTTACAAAATTTCCAATTATTACTAGCCTCTATCACTTTATCTTGAACTTTGAAAATAACCCATAAAATAGCTAGTCTTCTTGATTCCCCACAAGCTTCAATAAAGTAAGTGTGCCATCCCTTTGAACCAAGCTTCATCAAATTAGAAGATTCCACCAAATTTAGTTTAGTTTCTTGTATCAAAATGACATTATGATCCTCTAAAAAAATAGATGTTTAACCAAGTGTCTTTTTTAGGGGCATTGAGGCCCCTAACATTCCACAAAATAATATTAATGAAGATTGAAGGAGGATTTACACCTCCTACTTCTTAGGTCCAACGTATTTAGAAAGAGTGCATTGCTTACCTACTGAGATTTCCCTTAAAAAAATCTCCTTGATAGATTTTATACCTTTATTTTTAGGTTTCCCATAGTTAAGATTTTGTAGGGCACTTTGGGACTAAGAGATAGATAAAATTATCTAGAGTTTAGTTATTCTTCTGAATCATACTCTTCTATATCTAAATCACTATCTACTACCTCAATCATATGATTGTCCTCTAGCTAATTTATACCATCCTTCAAACCATAATTATTCAACTCACGATTTAGGTCTAATTTTGGAATAATAGATTTTATAGTTTTAGATTGTTCTAAAATAAATTCACAACCTTTGATCAATGAATTTGGATCTTCACCTTTACCCAATTTATCAAGCAATGCCTCTGTTTCTAAAATTTTGATACAAGAGGCCTTTGGTAAATTTGGAGTATTATGTAATCTAGCTTGAATTTTTGGAGGGACATATTCCTTAAGGCTTAAAGTAGACACATTAAGTTGAGTGATAATATGATTTGAAACCACCTTATTACCTTTTCATTCTAAGATTTTATCAGCCTATTTAGATTAAAAATTCCTATAATTACAAGTTCAAAAAGCCTTAGAAGAGGAAACAAATGGTTTCCAAACATTTTGAGTCTTCCCATTTTTGGTATATGTTATCATTAATACTTTATTAAAAAAATTGAATGTGACCAATACATCTACAATTAAAACCCCTGAAATGAAGATTTTCAATGTCAACTGATTGTGTCTATGAGTGACCTTGGGTTTTGATGACAATATTTTCTATGATGGTAGCATCCAAATCCATCAAAACCCTTCCTTTATAACATATTCAATTTTGAAAAAATAACCTAACAAGTTTCCCAGAGCTAAAAGATAATTAAATCCCTATTATTCCAAGGGGAGACCATAAAATCCAACCTAGACAGGTTAACTAACCCATTAGACAAAAATGACATCAAAATTAGGTTTCGAATTTTGAATCTAGAAGTCAGACCTCACAAGGACTAGAGGGATTATTTGAACACCTAGTTTTAAAGATAAACATTGGGAAAGATGGTTATGAATAAATCCTTCGATAGGAATTTAACTTCAATATCCCTTCCTTGACCCTCCTCTACCCAAGATTCAATTTCACCAATCGCTAGCCATTTCCCAGTAAATTTTCCTTTAATATTTTGTTCTTCCATGAGTAAAACTAATTGAGAATGTTCATTGGATTCATATATGAATTCTTTATCATTAAAAATATTCATACCTTCCTAGGCTCAAGAATCATAATCAACAAGCCCTTCAAAGTCAGTGGCAACTACTTCCACTTCTTTATCTTCACATTTGAAAAGTGTAAATGGTACCTTCACCTTGAAACTCCTATCTTATCCATGTTGAAATTCTTTATCCCTCTCCACACCTTCCAAAACCTCCCAAGTCTAATCTTGTAGCTAATGATTTACTCCTCCCACTCTAATTCTAGTGAAAATCCCTATCGATTTATTAGCCATGTGTAAATCTTATTCTATGATCCATTGGTCTAGCCTTCTGATGTCTACACCTAAACCCTAATACAAAATTGAGGGATTCTTTCATACCATTCTTTTAGTGAGCCTACAATTCATTTTTAATAGAGGGCTTCTTTACCTATTAAAGGAAAGAACATTGTAATAATAATGTAAATTATTATTATATATTAAATATTTTATATTTGATAAGTTATTATATATAAATGTTATATTTTATGACATATTATAATATTATAATTTATTGCACACATATATGTTTTATATTATTTAATTATCAAATGTCAGTTATTATGGATCTAGATATTGAATTGATATATTTATCATCTAGAAGATTATAGACCTTATTTTTGTACATTTACCTTTATTTTAGTGATTAATGCGTACCAATTAAATTTAAATAATGATGTAGCCATAGTAAAAATATGGCACTAATGAATGTATGATAGATGGTACTAATGATATGTTTTCTACTTGATAGTTTGATTAAGAAAATCATATAATTTTTTAATTATTGATTGTGAAAGTACAAAATATTTAATGCCCACTTCAAATTGAGCATAAACACATATGTAATAAAATAAGAAATATAATTGGTTATTCATCTTATTTTTATTTTTTTCAAGGTAAATTTTAATAGCCCATATCTAAAATCCCCTTAGGTTTGTTTAGGTGAATCTGATTTGCAACCTTTGTAAATTTACAGGTTTCTAATGTTTTTTTTTGTTTCTAAGTTTTCCATACAAATGTCCATCTGTAAATTACATTCAAGTGACCTTAGGTGCTGCTTAGTTTCAACATTTTTTTGGGTGACACATTTTGTCACCTAGTTGTATCATACAGTTGAGCTACACCTATTTATGCCTAGTTCCACCATAGAGCCAAGGGATATCTACGGTCAAGTGGTTGTAAGATGTAGTCAAAAGAAAGAGGTCAAGTGTGGATAATATGATGTCAGGTAGGAGTCAAGCAGTAGATATATTTAGTAAGTTACAATGATGCATTTAGGTGGTAAAAATTAGGTGTATGCAAAGATGCAGTTGAGCACTCTCAAGATTCATCTTACTAATGAGGTAAAGAATGAGACTTGGATGGTAACCCATGTGAACATATGTACTATATATAAAGTGAATTAGATGGTTTTACATGTAATTATTTTAAATTATTTTCAAGACAACCCATAAAAATTTTAAATACTAAATTTTTAGGCAACTGGGTCCTATGTACTACTCCAAAATTGACAAATATAATTTCTCAAAAATAGAATATTCATGAATTAACGCATATTCACCACAAAAATTTACCTTGATGTTGTTATTTAATTTATAATTACAATTTAAGGATGGATATGTGCATATGAAATTGTCACATTTTTTGTACTAAGATTTAAAATCGATGAGAAGTTGTTAAGATTGAACCAAAAAAATTGCATAGTAGTTGTCACTTTTAAATTGATTGCCAAACTTGTTCCCCAACTTTTTTTATTTCACCTCTTACCCTAATTTTGTATGTTTTGACTTATATGTTTATAAAATGAGTTGAATCCACAAATCTAAAATATATTAGATAAATCAACTAATTTATTTAACTACTCAAATTGGCACCAAGATGTCGATAACATAAATTGTATAAAATAAATTACATAAAAGAAAAGATTTAAACAAGTACTCTAAGAGTACTCAAAATAGACTGATAACTATGAAACGAGAAGTGCTTGAATGTGCTTAATGATCATGATAATGATCAAATGAATCTAATCACTAGTCTATTTATATGAGATATGAACTCAAACTTTAGATTAATTTATGTGTATAAAAATCACATGATTAGAAATGAGAAAGACATAAAGGATGAAAAGATTACCTCAAATAATAGGAGAAACACAAATAACAAGTGTCAAAAACATAGAAACAGTTTTGATAGATGTCATTAATATACAAGTGATTCAGCATGGGATAATTAAAACTTAAAAAGGTTGTTAAAATTCACACAAGAATAAAAAATAGGTTTTAAACCACAAAAAATTAACAAAATAGTTAATTCTATCTATTTTTAAATCATTGATTTATGTAATAGAAATATATTTTCATTACTTAATATAAAATATTACATCACCAAAAAGAATAGGAAAATATATGACAAGTGTGGGTTGTGGGCTATTGTATGTGGTGTAGGGGTCACGTATTTAGAGGAAAGTGTCAACTAATATTTAATATTATTTTTTTGGATTTATACAAAATATATTTTTATATTTCAATGTGCATGTACAAAATTAGCATAGAATAAATAGAAGTTATCTCTATGTAATTTTTAATTACATATGGATCAATTAATCCTATTGGATGTCTATGTTCACTAAGATTTATTTTCTTCATAAGCATCGTATTTATCCCTACTAGCCAAAAATCATAAAATCTAAGGGACCACTGACCACAAAAAATATGTTTGGTAGGATTATTGAAGTGAACATAAATTAACACTTACATGTTAAAGAGATTATGAAAACATTTAGATAGTTGAATTGAAATGAATTATTTTAATAATATTTTAAACTAAGAACTATATAGGATCATTGGATAATTTATCTTGCATATAGACAATCCATTAATATAATCCATTATGATATACATTTCCTTTCTTATATTGAATATTCTATTGTATATGTAGATAAAAATCAACTAATCTTTCCTCTTCAAACAAGGCATCCAAAGCGTCAGTGAAAATTTCTATCTTATGTCCATGTCGAACCCTAAAAACTATTCTAGACAAAACAACTATCAAAAGCTAAACTCAAATGAAAAACATATTTTTAGATAGCTATCACGAATTTTTATCATTTTTAGTTATACATTAAAATTAGCAAGTGTTAATAAATTCTATATTTTATGCTAGACTGATATTTCATTAAGAAATCTTTTCCATTTTTTGTCTAATCCATCATTTAATTGGTTTTTAGAGTGGCTATATTTTTATTTTTCTCTAAACAGTATAATGCCCAGGTTTAAATTATGCATGCAATTTGGATGTTTACCAATTGTACAAAAAATATGTAGACATTTGATTTTATGTTTTTGTTACTAGATATCATTACTTAAAATTATTAATATAATCCTCTACATTATTATCATCAAATATTCTCATCCTCAACATCATTTGTCTATTAACATTAGATATGAATATGTTAATAAAATATCTAATGTTGAGAGAAATACATTTAACTTGATGTTTGAATATTAAGGAGAGAAATATTGACATTTATTCTTCCCTAGATTTCAACCACTCCTCCAAAAAATTGGGTTTTAGAGATGGAAAATATATATCTTTTGAAACATTTTCTATTTGGAGAACCAACTAATATCATTTCAGTTGTATAAAAGTACATCTTTATTGATCCCCCACTCTACAGTTTGTTACAAAAAAATAGAATTAGAAGTCTTTAATATGGTATATAGCCTCTACGGAGGAAGTTATAACACTTAGGGTTGTGCCTAATTTTAGATACATCAAACTACCATAGCACTTGGAGAGAGCATGTTGATACTTTCAAGTGGCAAGAACAAACTTCCTAAAATTTGTAGTGCTTATGGTATTGGTATAAGTTTTGCATTTCCTCCATTAATCAAGTAAAGATAAATGAGAGATGTTGTTATGAATACAATCACTATTTTTATTGTTACTAATAATGAGAATGGAAAAAGCTAATAAATATATGTATCCATTATTATATACATATGATAACCTGCATTGGTCAATTAAATTATATGGGAGGTATATTTCATTGAGGAAGCCTTCCCACTTTTCATCTAATTGATTATGGAGGTTTTTATTTGGTTTTATGAAGTTAAAAAAATCCAACATTTTCATTTTATAAGGTTTAGACTTATATAAATTGACATGTGGTGCATTATCTATGTTTTTAGAGGATATGTCGGGCATCTAACCCTTGTTTTCATAAATATGACACTTGTTTAAATCATGTATTCATTAACTAAAATAGTTTGATAGAAGATACATATTACATTGACAAATGTGACATGTCACTGAACTTTGCACGAGTATATATCCAATATTTTTTAAGTCCATCACTTGAAATATATTTTAATTGCCCCTCACTATCATCACTAAACTCACCTTGATATCATTCATAGAATTCATATTTAGTATGGCCTTAACCTTCCCCACCACTTTTCTATTTCTTGATGTCAACATGAAAAAAATGTCTCCTCCCTAAACAACTCATTTCCATGAAATATGAAGGAACACACAACCTAATTTTAAATCATAACCTCAACTATAAATATAATATTATTATTTCTTAACACTTTTTACATAAATATTTAGACCGCATCAATAATCATGGGTTTCAAGTGAAGTAGAATTATTTATTTAAACTCTTTATCCATAAAAGAATTTGGTTTACTAAAATAAAAAATTACATCCTTCTTGGCTTAACTCACATCTAATTTTTTCTTTTCCATACAAGACTTTGTGTTATTGGTACCTAGTTTTTAGATTCTTGGTCACTTGCATCCTAAATAAACACCTATGTCGATGTTAGTGTCTTGTGAAAAACTAAGTGACTAATGTACTAAAATTATCAAACCTACAAATGAAACATATCCTTATGATTTACCTAAGTGCTTTAACACAAGATATTCATAAAAGGGACACACACACACACACACACACACACACACACACACACACACACACACACACACACACACACACACACACACACACACACACACACACACACACACACACACACACACACATCAACCCATACCTCACCTAGCACAAATCTAACAACTCATAAGGAAACTAACCAAAATCACTCAATAAAACATTCAATTGAGTAAATATTTAGATATCAGTCATATTAAATACCCATATATAGGTTTTATGTAATTAAGGAGCATTCCATGACCCATATTTTCCAAATCACAAGATAGGTCAAACTATGTACTTGCTTATCACATGTTTCATATTGATACACACAAGCAAAAATATATGGGATAAATACATAACTCTGAGACCATATTCATGCTATTAAATATGTGGATAACACTCATTAACAAAGGTGTCTTTGGGGTTACTCGAAATTTTATGCTCATTGGCCTATTTTTTCCTAGAGTCACCCCAAGGGTGAGAAAATTAGGGATTGGTCATTTGATAAAGAGAGGTAGTTTGTGTGAAAGATATGAACACACTAGAATAAAGGAATTAAAAAATACGTAAGTTTATAGGTGGTCGCAACCAAATATAGTTTGTATTCCATACTAGACACATGTGCTTATGTTAGATAATAATGTCGACATAACCATCCTCGTGTCAAAGGATGTAGAGTGTAAATTTCTAAGTTATGATGATTGTTCTAGGATCATGATCTAGTCTAATTATAGCCTATTTTGAACCATATATGTATGTAAATATTAAACTAACTAATTAATATTATTTTTAATTTATCTAAATATCAATAAATATCTATACTTTCTATTTTTATCATATCTCAACATTTAAATTCATAATATTATTTCCCCGAGTTTCTAATTAATTAGCATGTTGTAGATCTATTTATCACCCTTATGATTATTCATTTATATATTATTAACCCTATAATATATTTAACCATATCAATTTAGGGTTAAACATTTGGTGAAACCAATCTCTAAGTCTTCCTTTACAAACCTAGTCTAATCTAGGGTTCCAACCTCCTAGGGTTTTAGCCTACTATGATTGATTTTAAGATTTGAAACTTTACCCTAGGGTTTTAAACTCATATAATTATATGAATTTTATTTTAATTACATCCGCATTTATTAATTCATTTCATCCTCTAAACATCTACATTTTAGAATTCCCAAGACTTATTTTCTACTCAGCTTTGTGTACTAAAAACCCTCTTTTTGTTCACCAAAATTTGGCACATATTTTTTTCAATTTTTAGGTTTCATAAAAAATTGACATAAAAGTTTAATGGCATATTAATTTTTAATTACTTTATAATTTTCATCTAAAATAATATTTTATTTTAAAACCTTGCATATCTCAAAAATTAGTGCATGTTTTATTGAAATTGTTGATTCTTTATTGGCAATGTTTTAGGGTTTTACTTGTAAATCATTGCACATTGTTAGGCATATTTATGAATCATAACAGATAAAATTTGTATACCCTCATATGGTTTTCATAATTATTTTTAAATGGATTAAAACATTATTCTTTTTGTTAAAAATATGGTATGAATTTTGTGAATTTAAGAGTTTACTATTTTTAATAAATTTAGATCTACATGCCATACATTTTAATTTTGTTTCCTTATTTTTATAGGTTTGTATCATTTTTATTATTCATAAAAAAATTATTTTATATTCAAAAATTTCTTATCCAATCATTTTATATTATTTTCTATTCATTGGGCACATTACAGTCAACCCAACCTTTGGTTTCTAAACCCTAGGTGGCCTTGGGTTTCTTGATTTCATGTTTTCCTACATTATTATTTCTATTTTTACATTATTCAAAATTTAAAAATTATTCTAGTGTTAATCATGTGCTTCAATCTTCAACTACCAATGTTATGCCAAGAATACTTTCTTATCCAATTACAAAACTACAACATAACACATTTCAAACAATTAATTCAAGTATTATACCAAATGTTGCTAAGTGACCAAGCAAAATCCTAAGAGAAATTATTTGAGTCAAAGTTATAAAATTACCTCATCCATGTCCTATCAAGATAACTAAATATTATTGTGCATATCATAGAATGCATATGAATCATATAGCTTGAAGTTTTGAATTAAATAAAAAAAATAAAAATTCATGAATATGGAGGTGATCATATCCTTGGTACATGAGACAATAAAACTGCTCACACTATGAGTACCTCTCCTAAACCACAAGTACCAAAACAAAAAATATGGTTACCAAAGAAAAATTCATAACAAAAATAGTTGGAAATATCAAACATAGAGCCAAAAAAGGTTCAAAAAGAAAAATTAGATAAATATTAGGATACAAATCTAATTCTCAATAATGATACTCAATTTTCCAAACAATATGGGTTTTGAAAGCAATATTTACAAAACTTGGACTATCATGGTTAAGGATTAGGAAAATATGCACAAGGCATCACTTGTATTATCTTTACATTTGATCAAAATGAGTGTCAAGGATATGTATATATTGGAAATATAAATGCAAATAATTCAAAGACGTGTATTCCCTTTTTTAATTAAAAAGAGAAAGAACTTATAAATGAAAATAAAGTATGAAAGGAACAATTCCACAAAGAACAATAAATAGACTAAAAAGATAATGTAAAACATGTGCCTTCATATGCAGAAATAAAAAACCATTAGTCAAAGTATAAAATCATTTAACCTTGCATAGATGATAAGCAAGGTCAAATTATCATAGTTGACCCAACTTGTGAATTCAATAGATGTAATTGAATATTCTTTACATATCTAGGATATAGCATGGAACATGTGCATAAATCTACTACATCTAATTTGTGTGTTGGATCTATCCAATATAATATCACACTTGGATCAAAATAATGCTCCATTTTACTAAATATTAGTCCATTTTTGACCAAATATAATGCCAAACTCAGATAACCATGGTTACAAGCAACAAAGTAAAATATCTATCAACTAAAGACAATAAGTATAAACTTATTAAAAGCTCATGATGTACTTTTTAATTTTCCTATGCACACATGACACATTTAATTCAAGAATTTTCATTAATTTAACACTCCTTTATGATTCTCAACCTCAGTTTGATATCATTGGATATATTATGAAATCCCTAAATATCTAAATAAATCAAAGACATTATAAAAAAACCAAAATTCCAAAACTATTATTAAATTTACATGTTCTATTAACTCCTTATTTATGTTTTTTAGTTACAGGTTGGTAGATATCATATCATATATTTATATATACACATGTTTCATGCATATTTTTATTGTGATAGATGTATACCTAGTAATTTGTGTTAGGTATGTGGAGCTAAAAGCTTCACCAAGGAGCATAGACAAATAGGTTCGGGTCTACACAGACGCCGGCGTCGGTCAGGAGCGACCGACGTCGGTCAGTTGCAGTTCAGAGGCGCCGACGTCGGCGGTATGGTCGGCCGGCGACGGTCACAGGCGAACAGGCAGGAACCAACGTCGGTTACCTGCGTGTCCAGAAAGCGATTTCCGAGGACAGAAGCGAGTGTTTGCATGATGAGTTTGAGTTGTAGACTCATGCTCGCGTCTCTATTGTTAGCAATATTATTTTTAGAGCCCTTGTTGAAGAGGCTTAACTGTTTGTTGTAAGAGCATGCTTAAGTTTCCTATTTCTATATGTAGGAGAGATCTTCTAAGCTATTGTAAGATGATAAGAGAGTGTAATTGAGTACGAGTAGAACATTGTGAATGTTTGAAGGACTGTACTTTAGAGAGCTCTTAAGGAATAGAGATCTAGTGAGAGATCTTGTGTGCATCTGAGAGAGGTGTGGAAGAACAAAGTTCTTCATTTGTATTCCTATTGTAAAGAGTTTTTAATACAAGTTTTCAGGGTGTTTTCTTGTATATCTTGTTCTGTGCTATTTATCATTTCAGTTACTTATCTATCTGATTTATTTCCGCATTCATTGCTTTCACAAGTGTAATCCATTGTTGGTTGATCCCCAACAATTTGATCTATGCACTTTTAGATGTTTGGCCTTCCCTCTACACATGTCATTTGGACACGAGGGGAATCCACTTATTTGATCATGATACACCTAGGTTACATCATTTTAATATATTTTTCCATAATTCTATTTGAGATTAGATACTTACATATGCCTTTATCCATGCTTATATCTTTCAAAATGTACTTTATATGTTATATACTTATCATTTTTTGCTAATACATATATCTAGGAACTAGTATCACATGTTTATCTTAATTTCTTATGTCCCATACTTTCCATTTATTGACTTTATTTAGGGTTTTATCTTGTATTGTATTTCTTGTTCAAGAATTTAAATATGTTCCATTGATTTTGGACCCTGTGCCTATGTTTTCATACTATGACATTTTCATATGTCATAGTTTGTTGCATGTGGAAATTTTAATATGTCTTTATATGTTTAGTTTACATTTGACTAAATCATGTCCATTAGATTAGGAGAAAATTGAACATGCCCCTTGATTGAGGTCTACTTGGAACATAACTTTTTGTTTTACTTTTGAATGTTCTTGTGTATGTGATTGATTTTTTATTGATCTTGTCCTATCATTATCTAGATGTTTTTTCATGATTCACATCATGCATCCTAGGATTTGGTGTGTTCACATAATACTTACCTCATGTTTATATCTAACTATACATGCTAAAATTATATGTTTCATGATCCTTACACATATTATAGTGTTATCTTATCTTTTTGAGGTAAGATAACTAATAGTTTATAATTTCCTTCACCTAAAATTGGGGAGGTGGGGTGTGGGCATACCAATGGGGCCATGTCCTAAAGGACTGAATTTCACATTTTCATAGTTTTAGATTTTAATGGGGACATGCCAAAATTACATAGATTCCACACTTATAAAGTAATTAGTATTTTCAAATTATAGTATGGGAATGTCATGATAACTTGAATTCCACACTTTTAAATTTTTTAAATTGTCTAAATTTCATAGTTATATGATCTAGATACACAATTGTGGAAACATTATATACATTTTAACCATTTTTTATGGCCAAATTTTAGCTTGAGACTTATATGAGGTGAATATGCCATGCAAAATAGTACCTTACGTTACAAAAACAAACCATCTTTTAGATTTTAAATAATTCTATGGAATTTTATGTAATGTTATTAAGCCAATATAATATAGTAGTTGGTTAATTTTTTGTAAGTTTGATGTGATTACATCACTCAATATTACTAAGTTTATAGTATGGAGTGACCAAATAATCCACCTGTGTCATATTTATAATGTGAGTTGACTTTGATCACTCACGCTCACCAGGTTATAATTATGATTGGGTTGAATATTTGAGTTGATATCAATTTATGGGCGGTAACTAACCTTTTATCTAAGGTTGAGGTAAAGTTTCCCTCCAATATTTTGTTGGAAATATTGTCATTGATGTCAAAGGTTTAGCATTATTGGTGATAAAGGCCCCATTGCATTTAATGTTGTTTGTAATAAATATATCTTGGCTAATATGAGTTAATATTTATTTAATATTAATGAATATATTTTTGGTTGCATATGAAACAAAAGAAGGGCCCATGGGGAAGTTGAAGAGCCATGGGGTAAAGACAAAAGAAGGATGGGATGCATTTTCCTATGAAGAGTCATTTTGGGGAATACCAAGAGTCACCAAGTGAAGACAAAAGAGTAAGGGCGAATTTATCATGAGGGGACACTTTAAGGAATATGAAAAGTCACCAAAGATAAGGACAAAAGTGGGAAGGACATTTTTGGTCATGAAGGATCACCACATGACTTTTCAAAGGCTTGAATATGAAGGGTCATCCAAGATTGGTGCCATTTTCCATGAGGATTGAAGGGTCACAAAGGGGGAAGGCCAAAGGTTATTTTGAAAGCTATAAATAAATCTTGAGTAGCCATTTGTAATATGAGAGATAGAGGTTGATTTGATATTGTGATATCTAGCTTAAAAGAGCAATTGTGAGAGATGAATATGATTTGTATTTGTTATATCTAGCTTAGAAGAGCAAAGGTGAGAGAGAGGAAGGAGATGTTGTATTGATCTATCATTTGTTGAGATAGCAACATTGAGAGATCGGTGTGTGGTATACACAAAGGGGTTGGTGCTCCTGTGGGTTGGTGCTCGGCAAAGGGGTTGGTGCTCTTGTGGGTTGGTGCTCACGAATAGTAGTTGGGTTGGTGTTTGGCAAAGGGGTTTGAAGCTCTTGTGGGTTAGTGCTCACGAATTGTAGCTAAGGTTTGTACTTGGAAAAGGGGTATGGTGCTCCTGTGGGTTTGTTCTCATAAATATATTTGAGATTGATTCTCCATAGTTTTTTCCACATTGGGTTTCCACATTATATTTGGTGTCTCTCTCTATCTTGTGTGATGTTTACTGTTTGAGTTTTATTGCATATCATGAATGTTTGATTAAGTGAAATTTGGTTAAAAGAAAGATTTATAAGATATATAATATACTGATTTACCCCCCCCCCCCCCTCTCAGTATATTCCATGCTTAACAATTGGTATCAGAGTAGGTTCCTTTTTGAAAAGATTTATAGCTTAAAGGTAGATCGAGAAAGCACGATGGCTGGGTCACAGGAAGGATTTTCTACAAATAAGGCAACTTTGTTTGATGGGAAGAATTATGATTTTTGGAGCATGAGAATGAAGGTATATTTGATGGCCCTTGGATTCGACATATGGAAATCAGTGGTGGAGGAATATGAAGAGCCACAGACATCTACAATTACTCCAATAGAAAAGAATGCAAGTGAATGTAATGCTAAAGCTTTAAATGCTATTTTATGTGGGTTATATGAATCTAAATTTGTTAAAGTTATGCAATATAAATATGCTCATGAAACTTGGGTAAAACTTGAGAATATTTACAAAGGTGATGGAAAGGTTCACCAAGCTAAGTTGCAGACTTTTAGAAAGCAGTTTGTAAGTTTGAAGATGGAAGAAGAAAAAGATATAGTAAGTTATCTCTTGCAAGTTGATCAAATAGTAAATCAAATTCAAGGTCTTGGAGAAACATTGGATGAGTCAACGGTGGTGCAAAATATTTTGAGATCTCTACCAATGAGATATGATGCAAAGGTTTTGGCAATTGAGGAGATGAATAATTTAGCCAAGCTAAAGATGGATGAGCTTCATGGTATTCTCATAGCATATGAGATGCGAACAGAACAAGACAAACCCTCAAAGAGAGAAGTGGCTTTCAAGACATCAAAGAAAGAGGAAGCTAAGATTCAAGAATCAAGTGATAGTTTTAGTGATGATGAAGATGACAACGAAGCACTTTTCATTCATAGGCCGAAAGAGGAATAGGTAAATATCAAGGAAAATTACCTTTTAAATGTTTTAAATGTGGAAAGATTGGACATTTTTGAGCTAGATGCCTAGATAAGGTTAATGATGATGAAGAAGAAAAGCCTACATATAAGAATAATTTCTAAGGCAAATCTAAGAAGGGATTCAAGAAGAAGAGCCTGTATTCTAAGGATTCTAGCTCAGTTGAAGATAGTGGAGTCAGTGATTCAAAAGAAGAAGAGATTCTATTCATGGCCATACATGATAATCAAGAAGAAGTGGAAGAAGCTAAAGTAGATATGGAAGGAGAACTCAATTATTCCCTAGAAGAGTTAGAAGTTATTCAGAAGAAGAATCAAAGGTTAAAGCGCCAAATCGAGAAAAATGAACAAGAGTTAAAGAAGATGATTGAAGAACTACAAGCACATTTTGAAGAAGACAAGAAGAATGAAGAAGATCTCAAAGCACAGTTGAAAATGGCAAGAAAATATTGTGAAAGGTATGTTATTTAAATTGCCTCTTTAAAAGAAGATATTCAAAAAGTAGTCAATGATAAAGTAGTTAGTAATTCAAAATTTGAGGATAGCACTAACATGCTGAATAAGATATTGGAAAGTCAAAAAGCATATTCAGATAAGATAGGGATTAGTTTTGAAAAGAAAAAGAGCTATGCTGAAGCTCTTACACAAGAGAAAACAAAAAGGGGAGAAGTGAAAAATACAGAGGACATTCCAAACAGAGAAGACTGGAGAGAACAAAGCTACAAAAGGCAATCAAGTTAGAGATATACAGGCAGGTCTTATTTTTATGGCTATTATTTTTATTATAATGGATATGGTCACAAGAAATTAGAATGTAGAAAAAGAGCTAACAATTTAATAAATAAGGAGAAGAAAAGTCAAGTAGATTCAAGTAGAAGCCACAACTCTTTTGCTCCTCTATCAAGCTTTGATGAAGAGACCATAGTATGCTACAAGTGCAACAACTACAGACACATAGCTCGGTACTGCAGAAGCATGTTTGAGTCATTCAAGAAGAATCAGAGTTTCAAAGCGCCATTAATCAAGAAGAAGAATCAGAGTGTCAAAGATCCATTCGTTAGGGAGAAGGTTTAGACATGTACATGGTAGAAGAAACAACATGAAGATTCTATGATGGTGCAGGCAGCTCTGCATGTGGGAGGTAAAGATCAGCCATTGTTAATTGATAGCGGATGTTCGAGGCATATAATAAGAGATAACAGTAAATTCATATCTCTAAAGAAGATAAATGGTGGTACAGTGAGGTTTAAAGATAAAACCACTACCAAGATAGCTAGAAAAGGTACTTTGAGTTTGGATTATGGTAGAACTAAGACAAAATGTTTTGTATGTAAAAGGTCTTAAGCATAATCTATTGAGTGTTAGTCAAATTTGTGATCAAGGATACACATTAAGATTTCATGCTGAAGGTTGTGAGATTAGAAGAAAATATTCAAATGAGTTGATTGTAGATACTCAAAGGATAGGGAACAATGTATATAGTTTGTCAGATATCTTCTCAAAGGCACGATCAAAGGATACATTCAAAGATCGGTGAGAAAAGTTGGGAGTAATTTCTATTACTTCCTGCCATTAATGTTTGGTATCAAGTGAGGGGGAGCTAAATGTTAGCTCCAGGTAGGCCATTTGCCATTGATGTCAAAAGGGGAGAATAACAGGTACAGGTACAGGTGCAAAAAATAGGTATAGGTTGCTACAGTAAGGGGGAGTTGTATGTTTTCAGATGACAAGATGTGTAGGTGACAGGATGTAGTAGTTTCAAGATTGAGGTTGCCATCAATGACAAAGGGGGAGATTGTTGGAAATATTGTCATTGATGTCAAAGGTTTAGCATTATTGGTGATAAAGGCCCCATTGCATTTAATGTTGTTTGTAATAAATATATCTTGGCTAATATGAGTTAATATTTATTTAATATTAACGAATATATTTTTGGCTGCATATGAGACAAAAGAAGGGCCCATGGAGAAGTTGAAGAGCCATGGGGTAAATACAAAATAAGGATGGGATGTATTTTCCCATGAAGAGTCATTTTGGGGAATACCAAGAGTCACCAAGTGAAGACAAAAGAGTAAGGGTGAATTTCTCATGAAGGGACACTTTAAGGAATCTAAAAAGTCACCAAAGATAAGGACAAAAGTGGGAAGGACATTTTTGGTCATGAAAGGTCACCACATGACTTTTCAAAGGTTTGAATATGAAGGGTCATCCAATATTGGCACCATTTTCCATGAGGATTGAATGGTCACAAAGGGGGAAGGCCAAAGGTCATTTGGAAAGCTATAAATAAAGGCTTGAGTAGCCATTTGTAATATGAGAGATAGAGGTTGATTTGATATTGTGATATCTAGCTTAAAATAGCAATTGTGAGAGATGAATATGATTTGTATTTGTTATATCTAGCTTAGAAGAGCAAAGGTGAGAGAGAGGAAAGAGATGTTGTATTGATCTATCATTTGTTGAGATAACAACATTGAGAGATAGGTGTGTGGTATACATAAAGGGGTTGGTGCTCCTATGGGTTGGTGCTCACGAATTGTTGTTAGGTTGGTGCTTAGCAAAGGGGTTGGTGCTCCTGTGGGTTGGTGCTCACAAATTGTTGTTGGGTTGGTGCTCGGTAAAGGGGTTGGTGCTCCTGTGGGTTTGTGCTCATGAATAGTAGTTGGGTTGGTGCTTGGCAAAGGGGTTTGAAGCTCCTATGGGTTGGTGCTCATGAATTGTAGCTGAGGTTTGTACTTGGCAAAGGGGTATGGTTCTCCTATGGGTTTGTTCTCACAAATATATTTGAGATTGATTCTACGTGGTTTTTCCCACATTGGGTTTCCACGTTATATCTGGTGTCTCTCTATATCTTGTGTGATGTTTATTGTTTGAGTTTTATTTCATATCTTTAATGTTTGATTAAGTGGAATTTGGTTAAAGGAAAGATTTATAAGATATATAATATACTAATTCAGCCCACCTCTTAGTATATTCCATGCTTAACTATATAATATTTGAGTTGATATCAATTTATGGGTAGTAACTAACCTTTTATCTAAGGTTGAGGTAAAGTTTCCCTCCAATATTTATATATATTTGCACTTGTATGTTCCACTAATGTCCTAATCTTAGCTCCAAAGCTTAAAAACAAAACATCTCTTAAAATCAAATTTCCAAAAGGTATGTTGTTTGCATCAATACATAGGTGTACTCCTAACCTTATTTTAATTATTTTTAATTATTTCAAAGTATTTAAATTCCAAATTATATGCATTGGTTATATAATAAAACATGCTCCTAGTTTTTGTCTAATCACCAAAAAAACACTCAAGTGGGACTCACACAAATATAAGGTATGTTATATGATAGGTATTTGAAGATCCATGCATATGATTTATCACATGAAAATAAATGTAATGGAGTCATAAAAAAGAGAGAGATACTTTAAACACACAAATAATATTATTCTAATTCATATAATAATTGAAACATTACATAAATATATAGGAAATTAGGAAATTATTTCCTATATTCTAGGAATATGCCTAACCACTAAATCCTATAGAAGACCTCACAATATTCAATAATAGTGAGTTAGATGAATCACTCCAAACTCAAGTAAAAAAAACTCCTAATATATATTATTTATACATAACAATAATATATTATTAACTAACTTACCATAGTAAATAATAAGTTTCATAACATTTTGCCCTAGGTTTTACATGGTAAAACATATCATGTTCTCTTATTGTAGCATGCCCCCTATGTGTGATCATGATCTTCTCATTGATAGTTTTCCTCATCTATGACAGATAACCTTACTCAATTGGTTTTTTAGTTATACCAATAACCTTTCATAATTAGTTTTTTAGCTTCACAAAATACCTTACACAATTGGTTTTATAGGTTCACCAAAAACCTTACACAATTAGGCTTTTAGGTTTACCAATAACCTTTACATCATGATTGTTACAATATAATTTGATCAAAATTCTACAATGCTTATAAAAAAGGAGCTACATGGGGAATACTCACAAGTGAACATGAATTAACCTCTATTGTTATTACAAAACACACTAAAAAAAGTATAGTATCTACCACATTACATAACTGAAAAACACATGACACTAAAGCAGAAATGGACCCATCGATAGTGGATAACAAGAGGTTTGAATGGTCTACACCCTCCAATGGCTCAAAACCCCTTTAGTTATTGCTGCTCATTTAGTGGAATAGAATTTGAATCTCATTTTTATGTAATTTTTCATGATAAGATCCTCCCTCTAGACTGATGTATTCTTTCTAATTTGGACATTAGGGTTGCTCAATAATGCATCTATACATAGAATGAGATTTTTGACTTTGATAAATTCAACACATTTTATTGATATAAAAATGACTCTTAATTTTAACACCCAACTCATTTTATTTTTAAAATAAAATACCATGGACATTTGGATAATTAATTTAGAAAATGATTCAAAAATTAAAAGCCTAATGGCTAAACATTTGATACTCTTAAATATTAAACTGATATAATGACTCACTATAGCAACCAAGTGACTCATTATATAATTTCATCAAACTACTTCAAATGATAGTGACTTAATATAAAAAATTTAATAACATAACACTTAGAAACATAAATGATGTACCTAGTGACATGATTTAAACATAAATCAAATCACATCGAGTATAACTAACTTATAAATAAAACTAAAACCTAACACTTTGATATTGCATGAATGGATAAAATGGATGTACAGACCTATAGAAATGACCAATGTGAATTAAGGGTGCACTCAATCTTGGATTCTATAATAACATGAATTTTTGACCACTCTTTCCTTATCATAATAGATCCAAATGTCATAATCATAAGATTTATGGTGACACCAATTCTCCATGGTGAGATGAATAACTGCAATGGTGAGTTGTTACACTAAATGCATTACTCATATAATTATACCATTACTTTTAACTTTGAATTTGATTTGTCAATATGATTAGTTGTATCCTACTATTCTTTAACAATTGAAACACCTTAATTCTTCAATATAGACTCTTAATTATGATTTCTTAGAATTTATGGAAATGTGTAGATGTCGATGACATAAATATATTCAAACATGTGTTTAGATATGTAGGATTTAGTATGAATCTATAGAATATATGGTGAGATAATAATAAATTTATGTGATGAAACATATGCAAAAACTATGACCATAATAAATTTCCCTTCAATTATATCAACACTCTATTGATAAAAAAATTAGGATAGGATTTCCTATTTGGAGCCATGGAATTGTGTTTGGCCTCAAATCACTTGTTAGGCAAAAAATATTTACCTGAGATTCAATGGTCAAAACACATAATCAATGGAAGTTTGTAATAATATATCTTTTCAGATGAAATAATGGCTAACCACCTTTCTCATAATACATGCACTTCTTTTACGATTGTCTTGGTCTTCATATGGTCAATTTAGATCTATTAATAACCACATAAACTCATATACAAGGACTTAAAATGTGATATGTGGAGGAAAAACACAATAATATTTATTCCACATAACTTTTTAAAAACACCTAAAATTCTTTTCTAAAAATATAATATTTAAACAAGACTAGACTTGCATCTATAGGGGAAACCAAATGAAATAGTAGCTTTACCCATCAAAAATGTTCACAAGCCCATACCCACTTTGATACCACTGACAGGTATTTGAATATTTTTATAAAGGATTTATTACATGAAAATCAATGTAATAGAGTTCAAAAAATAGAGAGATATATTTTAAACACATAAATAATATTATTCTACTGCATAAAATAATTGAATCATTACACAAATATATAGGAAAGTATTTCCTATATTCTAATAATCTTACCAACCACTCAATCCTCTAGAATATATTTCAATATCCTATAATAGTTAGTTGGGTGATTCACTCCAAACTCATGTACAAAAAACTCCTAATATATATTATTGTTACATAACAATAATATATTATTAACTAACTTACCATAGTAAATATTAAATTTCCTATCATTATATACACCCACGTATGCATTCTTTTTCATTTAAACTAAAAAATTCATTAATATAATAAACAAGGGATAAATGTAGATAGTAGATCTAAATTATATATCACCTTAATATTGTATACTTGGATAGTAATTCTCATGGCTATACCTTTCAGTTATAAAACCTTCTTTCTACTAAAATAATTTCATCAACTATCTCTTGTGCCTATTAACTATATCTTATTTTGGCCATATGTTATTATGATGACCAGGACTTCTATACTACTCAAAATACAATAAACCTACTTATTATCATCCTTGACATGTTTTGGACTTATACCTATTTCTTAGCTTCTTGGACACTTACATCCAAGCCAAAAACCCACGTCGATGCTAGTTTGTTATTCTAAACTAAGTGTAAAGTGCCCTAAAATCATCATATTTTCAAATGAAACATATCCTTGTGGTTTAAATAAGTGATTTAATGTAAAACATTTCCATAAGGGACACACACACACATAGAGGATCAACACTCATTCATTCCTCACCTATAACATATCTAAAAAGTCATAATGTAACTTACCAAAAGCACTCAATCAAGCATTCAAGTGAGTAAAGATTTCCTATTTTAATTCTTAAAGATAACCCATCTACATATCTAATGTATTGAAAAAGCATTCCATGATCCATATTTTCTAAGTTACAAGATAGGTCACTCTATGTAATTTATTATCACATGTTGTAACTTGATATACACATAAGCCAAAGCATAGGGGATAAATATAGATGTCTAGGGACCTCTTCATAGTATTGACTATGTAGGCATCTTTAATAGAGGGGTCCTTGAAGCAACTCAACACTGTGTGCCCATTAACTTATTTTTTCCAATAGTCACCCTAAGGAAAGAGCTATGGTTTGATTCTTTGACAAAGAGTGATATTATGTGTGTGAGATATGAACACACTAGAGTAAAGGTGATAATAAAACTAGAATTGTCTAGGTTGTTGTACCTAAATATAGTTGTCATTCCATACTATAAACTTGTGTCTAAATCAGACAACAACATTAATGCAATGTTCTAGATTTGATATAAATGTTCCAAGACACATAGTACAATTTTCCAAAATATGATGGTTATTCTAGGATCCTGATCCAATCCACTTCTAACCTGTTTCAACCCATATTTGTTTTCATAAAGTAAACCAACTAAATACTCTTATTTTTAATCTATTACAATATTAATTAATAATTGTACTTTCTATTTTTAACATATCTAAGTATTTAAATTTATAATCTTATTTGTTTGAGTTCATAATAATTGGCATGTTCTATATTTGTTTATCACCCTTGTGATTATTCATTTCTATATTCCTATCCCTATACTATATTGACCCATCTCAATTTAGGGTTAAACACTTTTAAACTACCTTTTTTTTCCCATCCAATCAAATAGCTTAAAATAATATGATCTTAATAATCATAAAGTTCTACCTAAAACTACTCATGCAAATTTTGACATATTATTTGGACATTATTTAATAATACTTTTTTATATTTAATGCAACTTTAAACAAAAACCATGGAGTAAAGCATTGTAAACTTGAACCATCAGGAATTTGTAAGTGAAACATATCCTAATAATCTTTTGAGACTATTTTTTGGGGATATATGTTGTATAATTAATTAAATAAAGGTTATATGTTCCAATATTATACAATGTAATCAATAGATTAACCCTATGTGAATTGTCTTTAGGTATTCCTGCTTTAATGAATTTAATGATTAATGGGTGTTTCATGGAAAATTGCATCTACCAGTTCTATGGAATTTTTTTACATAAAAATTTAATCAATTTGTTCATACAGTCAATTGGGAAAATTCGTCATAAAAGGAAAACAAGATAACAAAAAATTTAGCACAGATGGACAACTAACAACTAACTAAATATGCTTAATGTAATCAAATTACTTGCTAGATTATTTGGAAACATTAAACATTTATATAGCAACTCTAAAATCACAACATGGATTTTTTAGGGAAAAATACTAGTACATGCCTAATAATAAACTTCCCTATGTTTTTGGTGTTAATTTAAATGATTTATTATGATTCTCATTTTGACTTGTTAAATAATGTGAGCCTCATTATTACCTGGTGTCATATTTTTATCTTTATTAATATTTTTGTAACACTGATATCTTTAAATATTGTAGTGTATGAAACATTCAAATAAGATAATTCAATTGGGTGAGATCACCAAATTTTATATACTATTTAGACACTATGTATATGCTTTGGTAGTTAAAAACCATGCATATCGATCTCTTATATTGATCTTTAGTAAGTTTATGCATTCATTTACACCCATAGTGTTTTATTGGTTAGCGAGAATGGTTGATGTATTTAGTACAAGTAGCTGATAAGCAAGCACTCTATCAAGCACAATAATGAATATTAGAAAATTAATCTTTTCTATGCATAATTAGTTGATTTCATATGTAAACTATAGAGTAATAATTTTAGACACTCAATTTTCATCACTTTCATGTTAAATATCCAATCATAATCAATTTTTTCAATAACATATAAATCACTGAAGCACCTAAATTTGCTTGCATACCTGACATGAATATTATAAAATACATTGGGGCATACTTATAGGGACCAATTCTATCCTAAAACACATTTTTTATTTATTTAATTAATGTTTGTCTGTGAATATAACTTGGGTATACTTTATCCTATCAGATATCCTTTACCAATTGGGAAAGCATCATACCATACATGTTAGGCATTTATTATTCTTTACCAAATAGGAAAGCATTCTAACCATATAGATTAGGGATTCTTTTACAAAATGGGCAAACATCTAACCATACGGGTTAGGCATCTACACATGAGTAAGTTATGCTCTAGGCAGATGCTCAACTCATCGAGATCAACTAAATCCTGAGTCACTCACTGTTCACTACTCATCTCTACTAGATAGGCACTAAGGTCATCATAACATGAGTATAAAACATATAAAAAATAATCACATTCTACCTTAGAATTTAGCCTAAAGCCTCGAGAACAACAATGATCCAATTGGGATCCTTTTAAGTATATCACAAATTTATTATCTTTGCTTTATTTATCTAAACTACGGTCATATTATAATGGTCTTAACTTTTCATTTAAATTTATTCTTGTTTAGAGAAAAACCCCAAACCCCATCCTATTCACCTGCATATTGGAAGCGTCTTTTTCTACCCAAACTACCTACATACCTGCTTTTGAACAAGATAAAGGTGTAGTATGCATGTAGTTCTATTTTCTATTCTAAGTTTCATGTGAACTATAGATATGAGTATGTAGCCCTTTTTAGAGCCCATTTCCCTAGATAACTCCTTTATGATTTCTTCCCAAATGGGAGTGTAAAAGTATCAATTTAAGTTACTAAATACTTGTTTAACTAAACTAGTCCTATATCTTAACAAGAAATAGAAATGAACATATGCAAGATACACCCCCGCTTTCTACTTTTTATTTACATCAATAATGTTTTTGATCCTTGCTTTAGACAACCTAATCTATACAATTGATGTTGCCAAAGTTTTGTTATCTAAGAGCAATATGGTTGGTGGTTTCTTGATAATAACCAGTTTAACACTCTTAATCCTGATTTTTATTGCTCCTTTTTGTTGGTACCAAGTTTTGAGTAAGAAATGTAATTTTTCCATTTCTATTTCATTAGTTCACAAGTCATAATCATTTAAAGCAGTTCAAGTTATTTTCTTATCTTAATTAGTGTAGTTGACTAAGAGGGATTATCCCCCCCTTAGTCTTAATGACATGACATGGCCCTTATTTCTCCCCGATGGTTTATAGGATGATGCCTAGACATTGTTATTGTAGCTGTGTTAGGCTATGGATGCAGTAGCTCAAGTGTGATAGTATTACCCATAAACGTGAGCTAGAGGCACCATGTAATACCAAATGCTACATATTTTGGTTTTAACCTTAAAATCTTGGTCTAAATTGAGATATAAAAGTAAAAAATATTTGAAAATTATTTCTAATTAACATAATGTAAAATAGGTTAGAATATCATCTAATTATAAAGATGAAATTAAATTTTATTTCTATGTAACATATTTTAAAATTAATTAGAATATATTCTAATCATATATATGAAATTTAAACGTATTTCTAAGTAACATAATTAAAGTTTGAATAGAATATCATTCTAGTTATAAATATGAATTTCATAAATTATTTCCTTGTAACATTTTGCAAATTTTATTAGTAAATATGAAATTTAAATTTAAATTTAAACAATCTAAGCATATTAGAATATTTTTTAAATTATAAATATGAAATCAAAAATTATTTCCAAATGTAAGGAGTATGAGAACACTTTCTAATATGTAATATGAATCAAAACTATTCCTAAAGAATGTACTAGACTAACTTGTCATTATAAAAGCAAGACACATACTATACAAACAATTATATGCGAAAAAGGTTTACCCATTACTCATGTATTCTAAAGAATTAACCCATTTCCATGAATAGTCTTCATTTGTTCAGAATTATAAAAGAAATATTTAAAATGAACTTTAACCTTTCTAATTGAGATATAGTCAGATTCAAAATAACAACTGATAACTATTATAATGTGTGTGTGTGTGTGTGTGTGTGTGTGTGAGGAATAATAGTAAGGTTATTCTAACTATGATGGCCGACAATAGTTTCGTATGAAATTTTAACACTTCCAAAGCAAGTCAAACTTACTTTTATCATTTTTAATCATAAACAAAAGACTGTATTGATTTCAAAATAAAAGGAATAGGTAGTAATAAGATTTCCATGGTTTCATTGTTTAAAAGTGGATATAAATAATGAAACCTTACTCTATCCTATTGGTGACTCCACAGTAATAACCCTTTTACACCAATGTGAGCTTATTAGTAATTTATGATTGAAATAAAGGTCTATTATCCTTATTGAGGCATTCAAATGAAAGAAATATGATATTCTAAAATAATAATAACCCAAAAATTTTCCTTCACCTAATCACCAAACCTATTGAAGTGTATGTGAGGGGCTTGGGAGACATAAATAAAGGTAATGGTCAACATGGTAATACTAACATGGAGTTATAATTAGTTTTCCTAAATAGTAATGTACTAGCTTCCTGAGAAGGGAAATGCAGTCCTTAGAAAAGGAATGAGTGAGACTCTTTGATTAAGCCATCTCCATAGTGTGAAACAAGGCAAAGGGGTCGAGAGCTATGTAGTGTCAAATGGAGCATCTCAAAATAATATAAATGGGCTAGATATACATATTATAGATGAAGGGGTTAAAGGACAAGTTGCATCCCAATTTTGAGGTAGAAATCTTATGTATCTAAGTCTTCATAGTTTGAGACTCCAAGTCAACCTATATATTTATTTCTACAATGTCAACTTTAGAAGCATATGGTTGGCCAAAACTAGGACATCATTTTTATTTCTTAGTTGATTTAGTCATCGTCTATATTAGGTAGGAAAACACAAATATAAATAGAGTTATAGAGAGGGGAGACTTACTATTGTCAATGATCTCCTTAATTCAGGACACCTCCTTCCTTGAAAGCTTAGAGTCTTCTTGATGAAAATTCTCCTCCTCCATACTTGCCTCTTCAGTTCATCTCTTCATGTACTTATATTCTTATTTTCCCCAAAATCTCTCCCCACTTCAGGCTATTACTATTCCTGACTAGATTTTCAGCCTGAGTCGATAGTTTATTTAACTATTTCTTGAGTGGTGGTGATGCATAGTTGATGTGGTGGTTCTTTTTGCATTGCATGAGTTAAAGTGGGTGATGGTGGAGTGGTTTTAATTCAAAACTAAAAGAAAGATATTTTATGACTAAAATTTTATAATTGTCCCCCCCCATGTGGCATGGGAGAAGGGTCAATTAACACATGTTATCAAATTTACATGCATGGTGGATTTAGTACGTAGGGTGAGGTGGTAGGTTAGGTAGTTTAGATTAGTCTTATTTTAATATTATTAGGTTATACTTAGGTTTTTTAATTAGGTATTAATTAATAATAATTAAACTCTTAAACTATTTATGATAATTTATTTGAAAGTTAAAAATTAAAATAATTAAATAAAAGAAAAGTTCCTTTCTATTAAAATAACCTTGACAATTTCCAATAATATCAAATTTGATAATATTTTCCTCTAATATTAAATTCATTCATTAATTATAATTTTGTAAAGAGAGTAATGAAAAATACTAAACATTCATCTCATTAAAATTTTCCTCATTCACAATTGTATATTATGAAAATATTTCATATATTTTTACATAAATAAAACAACTTTAATTAAATTATACCTTGATTTTTTGAAATCCCATCGATGACCTGATAGATATTTGAAATCTACAAAAAAGTTAAGTTAACTTGACAATAAGCTCATTTTGACATAAAACACTAAATGAGGTCCAAAAAATCTTAAAGTATGAGCATGAGTCTATAGTGTGGGAAGAGAGGTCGTGACAATACTAGATTGGGGAAATACACATAACCGACTATCAGCTTTGTCTAATTCACTCTGAGCCAAATTATTATTTTGTAAGTGATGTTATATGGAGATTAACTTGAATAAATAGTCAAATTTTGATATTGCATAAATCACATGAAAGGTAATATAGATTAATTAGACCATAAATTAAATCAAATGTCTAAGCCAAAAATATAAATAAATTGTCTAATTTATAATTATTTAATATTCAGATATTCAATAAACATATAAATTATGAAATCATCATGACATCATGTAGAAGTTGTCAAGCATTATCATAAATGCCTAAAATATTAGAGTTTTAGAACCCATGGGAAAAAAATACAAACCCATGTCCAAAATATTAATGACATTTATTACTCAAATTACATGGAATTTTTTCACAACATCTGAATCTAAATCCAATGGTCAAAATAAATTTATCTAATCTATAAATATGAGGCTCAACTTATGCCTTAAACATGATTTTTTGTGCAAATAAACTCCACATAGATCCAATGAAAAGCTTAAAAATTTCTTCCACTCTTCAACCAAATCACTCATAGACAAGGGGAGATGGCATTGAAATGCATAAGTGACATTGTTAAAATCTCATATATTTACAATTTGGGCACAAACAAACCTAAATTTGGCTTGGAGAAAAAATCCATTGAAAAAGTATAACATTTGGTTATGTTTTTCTACTTTTCTATGTCATCCTAGACCTTGACCATTCCGAGGGATTATGATTTAGGTGTAATGTTTGTATTTTTTTTTTAATTAACTAAAAATGAACTAAACCTTCCTATAATCGTATTCTAAATTTGGCATTTCTGATGGGACATATGTAGATTACGATTACAAGAAGGCTTAGCTCATTATTAGTTAATTTACAATAAAAATAAAAGAACATGACACATCAAAAATAATTCTTGATATTTGATAAGGTCTAGGAAGACATAAACAAATAGAAAAACATAACCAAATGCTATACCTTTTCAATATATTCATTATCCAAGATGAATTTAGGTTTTTGTATGATCAAATTGTAGATCTAGGAGCCTTTATCAATCTCACTTGTGCATATCAATGGCATCTCTCCTTGTCTATGAGTGGTTTTGTTGAAGAGTGGAATAAATTTTTAATCTTTTTATGTATTTATATAGATTTTATTTGCACAAAAATGCTTACTAAAGGCATAAGATGAGCCTTGTATTTATATATTAGCCAGATTAATTGTGACCATTAGATCAACATTGAGATGTGTGACCAGAATTTAGTTCAATTTGAATAATAAATGTCACTAATATTTGGTTCTTGTGTTTTTATTTATTAGACATAAGTTCTAAAATTATAGTATTTCATACATTTATGATAATGATTGACAAATTTCTACATGAGGTCATGATGTTGCCACAATTCAAATGTTTGTTGAATATTTTAATATTACATAATTAAAAATTAGTTAATTTATATGGATTTTATGCTTAGCCATTAAATTTGATTTGATGGGCTAATTATCTAGATAATATTTCATGTGATTTATGAAATATCAATATTTGACTATTTTTTGAGTTAATTACCTAAAAGCATCAGTTATAAGACAATAAGTTGGCTAAGATTGAATTAGATGAAGATGATAGTTGGTTATAGTGCATCGACACAATAAGGGATTATGTAATATGTTTTATAATATGTATGTCAAGTATGTGGGTGAATTTGGGTGCTTCGGTGATTTTTGTGTTATTGCGAGAATTTGATTTTGATTACAAAGTTTACATGAGAGTGATGAAAATTTATTATCTATGATAACATAATGGTTGATTGGTTGTATGATGAATGTGTTTTCTTCATCTTATTTTTCCATATATTTCTCTTTTCCATCATAATCTTAAAAAACATCCCACTAAAATTCCTAAGAATATAAGCCTTAACACTCCAGTATAAATATTCATCTAATTACTTCCATGACTACAATTCTCTCATTCAAAAATTATTCACAAAATAATTTGCTACATGAGTTTTCTACTTTGTAGCTCATTTTGTGTCATGTTTTCAATACATCATGGATTTATAAATTCTGAAGTTAATTTAATAGATATATTACAAGTTGAAATTTTAATAAATATCATTAATTTAAGTATTATTTGGCTTTTTTTTTATTGTTTCATTTTAGTGAAAATCAATTCAGGTTTCAAAATTTATAGATGATAAGATGTTATATATTGGTAGTGGTATGTGCATGAAACAACTGGATGAATCAAAAGGATTTCACATGAAATATATATTTACATTGTATTAAATTTAATCCTAAATGGATCTAATATGGAGAATCCAAAAATAATACAATGGTTTTGAATTTATTAATCAGCTTCATTCCTTCTTCATTATTTTTCTATTTACTTCCATCCAAGTTGGTTTCATTAACAACCTCTCCAAAGAAAATTTGGATTGAAATGTATTTTTTTTAAATAGAAATATATTTCACTATTCTTACCAAAAAAATGATTGAAATGATATCATAATTCAAAATACCATAGAATAGAAAATAACTTATCTTAAACCAAAAAACAAAATCTATTTAAACAAATTTTCAATCAAAGTTGTTTGAACAAGTCTCAAAACATAATAATTGGCACATTTAAGAATAAAAATTTAATTTAAAATAATGCTAAGTTATAGGAGAAATAAGTGCAAGTGATGAAGTTAGAGTATTATCCTTCTTGTCACTAAAGTAAAAACCACCATTTGTGGGTGGATCTTTAATATTATGTATTGTCTCCCACCTATCATCAATTTTTTTTGTATCTACATCATCCTTTTGTACATGTCTATATGTTGAAATTATTTTAATCCTAATCAATGAATTTTTTTTTAATTCTTCAACCCTTTAACCACTAGTATTTGGGAATATAGACACACCACCTCCCTGAGACTTTCTGAGTTGAAGAAGGTTTATTTGAATGTAGAGAAACACATCAACCATTTTTTGTTAATGATACATGGTGATTATGTGTTTTTTATGCATACCCTAGTAACCTTACAAGGTAGCCTTGAATATTTTAAAATCTGTGAAAAATTTCACTCCAAGGAACAAGTTTCAGGGTATTTGGTTTTATAACAAGTTGTTGGTGGAATAGAGGTAAATGATACAAATTGTTTACCATGGATGAGTTGAATATGGATGAACCTAAATATACTTGGAATTAGAGGAAGGATAATGGTTTTAACTAAGGTGGGTAGGAAAATAAATCTCAAAAAAAGGAAAGGTATGGCATAAAATAGGCCTATAGACCACACTAGATAAAACCTTTCAAGACTAGCAATGGAACTAATGTAGGACAAGAAATCAAGGACTAATATTTACTGTAAGTTGCTATAGCAAACCACAAATCAAATATAGTAAATATTCAAAGGGAAACAGAATACAACATACATGAAAATGCATAGCGAAAGGTTAAAAGGGATTATAATAAGCATGAAAAAGGCACTCAAATTAGCTATAGCTTAAATTAATAATTTTATTCAAGCTATAACTCATACAATCAAAGAACTAAGACACTAGAATGATGAAATTCTCAAGTAATGCACATAATTAGAGAAGAATGAATATTTGTACACAAATACCAAGATAAGCAAAACTTCTCAGAATTACCTATTAATATTAGAATCCAAAACTTTCCTCCCTTTGGAATTGGGTAGTTACATTTATGTATAGGATTAGGATGGTGAAGGCATCATATCTTCATGCTTTGTCTAAATTTACAAGTCTAAGAATAGAAAAATGAATTCAAAATCATGCAAAATATGCATGTATAATTATAATATTTAGAATATGTTCTTCATCCAAACATGTAATATAAATGTGAGATGAATAGGTTAGGAACTAAAATTATAACTTAATAATAACATGAAAATACATATTTATTTTTAAATCAAGGTGTTGATGTATCACTATCACCTAAAGAGGTTGATAGATTAATTTTAGTTGCAACAAAAGTAATTATTAGAGGTCCCTAATGGATCAAAACTAGGCCTATCAGAGTTTAAAAACTATGAATATTAAATATTGAGAACTTTGTGATACTAGGGTAGCACTGACAGTTCTCTGAGTGTTTGAGATTGAGGTTGAAGCCTTTTATTTGGACTTAAGTTCTTAAAACAATGTATTTGTTATCTCAATTTACTTATTTATAATGTCAAAATTAAGTACGGAAGGCTTTAAGATTTTGACAACTTTAGTCATCAAACTTTCTTTCTCAGCTTTTAAGTACGGAAGGCTTTAAGATTTTGAAAACTTTAGTCATCAACCTTTCTTTCTCAGCTTTTGACCTTTTGAATTCAATTCTCATAGCTTCAGCTCTTGCTACCTTATCTTTGGAAAAATTTACCAATTACAAAACTTATTAATTATTTATATAGATGGTGGCTTTAAATTCTTCCTTGAATTTTTTGTAAATTACCTAAAAGAGGTTCTCAAAAGTAGGTCTATTGATGAGCTCACTTGTAGGAGTGATCGTATTAGTGACCCTCATATCTCACAAAATTTCCAAGGACTTGCTTTCAAGTTTAACATAATTTTTTTTCCAATGTATTAATTTTATTATGCCAATTAAGTTAAGCATGCCTTCTTAAAATTACATAATTTAGGCACCAGGATGGATCCATGCTACTCATCAGGTTTAATTGGTTAAATGAACTATTTATAGAGCATTAAATTAATAAATTCAACCCATTTTTTAATTCCATCATTTGATTCCATAACTTGGTAAAATTCACTTTATTGGACTAACCTCCTACTATAGAAGTCCATATGTTATTAAAAAAAATATTCATCTTGGTAGTTACACTTTGTACATCATCAATAATTTCTTGAAGAGCCTATATGGTTTGCCTCTAGTGTAACCTTCTTAATCCATGTTCTCTTTTATGGTACATTTATTTCATGGCTTCACCTAGGGTATCCAAAAAAGTATATAAATATTCTTCATACTTTGTGGGATCATTGAGGTTCCTCTTGGGTTTTTCTTGACAAAAGGAACATATTTTCTCTTTATTTTTATTCTATCTCTTCTCTTTTTTTCATATTCACAACCTTCCTCTTCCTAAACCTTTGAATGGATCCAATATTCTTATCAAACTAGGTATAAAGTATGGCTAACTCAGTAAAAACCAAATTATACCTCTCATCCCTAACATCTTACATTTATTTTACCCATTAGGGAACAAAGAGTTCCCTCGTTTCTTCATATTGACTTGGGCCTATCGATATAGAAGGTGGATAAGTCATAGAAGGGGGTGTACTTAATGAGGGTGCCAAGATGCACTTATTTGAATGGGAAAATGGAGAGGTGGTTGAACAAATCTCTCCCCTAGATATGTTTCCATTATTTGTGTGACTTCAACCATGAATTTGGTTAATATGGGGGTCTTTCCATAATCATGATATCTGATGGAATGGGGGATGATTGGGTAATTAGTAATTTCATTTGATCTCACTTTTTCTTTGGAATTTATGGTATATGGGGGTTAATGATGGGAATAGTAACCAAATTCTCAAAATGGATTGTCTTGGGAGTCCTTATTTGTTTGGTAAAAAGAATATATGAATCAATAGTAGAACTAGATAAATCAGTCCTAATAATATCTTAGGGTAAATCCACAACTAGGATATCTACACTAAAAACTAAAGAAACAATAGAAGAGACTACTTGATTTAAATTTTAAAGATTTATGTATTTAAATCCTTAAGTTGTTAAAGGATATGAGTATATTAAATCATGATAGAAATATTCAATAAATACAACAACTGAGTTGTAAAAGAATTGAATTAGTTTGACCACTCTAAAAATAAAAACAAAATATGTAAATAAGTACTTAGATAGAAATTGATTAAAATAGGATAACTAGAGGTTGAAAAATGGGATATGGGATGATCTAAATATTACAAATAGGATCCAGGTTTCAAAAACCTTTTTGGATAGTATTTCCCTAATTGCATATTAGTGTTAATGTGTGCTACTGTCCTTTGTGTTAGAGGTACAATCACTAAGAGGAGGGTGAATAAGTGAGCCCAGATATTCCAATTCCAATTCCAATCCTTTAAAAATATTAAGCAATAAACATATATCAACTTGATCAAGCAACGTTAACAAGAGAGCTCATTCAATCAATACATACACAAGATTCAACACATAACATATAGTTCATGTGGGAAAACCTCATGGGGAATAAAACCCACTCTCAATCCTATAACACATGGACTAATTTCCATTAAAATATTAAAAACAAGAGACTGGTCAACTCCTTTATAACAATAAACCTTGATCATATCCTCCTGACCAAAGGCCTTTAGTGAAACACTATTTCACAAGGAGCAACTACCCCTAAGGAAGATCAAATCCTTTAGACCCTCCTTTGAACACTTCCACATTATAACTCATATATTCAACACCTAATGATGGATATGTATTTTCTAACCCCTAAACAAATTCTATCTCTATCTCATAGAGGCCTCTGACATAGGCATGTCATAATCTCTCCCCTTCTCTCAAACTATCCTCATATGCACACTTAGACCTCTTCGCATATCCTCAAAATGTAAGAGTGCTTTTTTTACATAAAAAATATGACCTATAGGTCATACACATAGTAATAAATTTACTCTCCTCATAAATTTATCATTTTATCACTCTACCTCTCCTTCACTCCATAACACTCACATGCACCTTGCACAAGTCTTCATAAAAGTCTCACTCATAAGTCTAACTCTCAAAATTTAGAAACCAACACATTTGGTTTCAACATTTATACAAAAATCATGAATTAACAAGATAAAAATATTTCATTCCAGCTACAATACATGCCTTCACCCTTAATGCATCTCACATGAGTCACACTTAAGCACAATCCACTTCCAAAATAGGCCTAAGTCACTTTTTATTCCTATTGAGACCCATTCATCTCATTGACACTTATACAAGAAAACTAAAAAACATAGAAATAATTTAAAAATACATTAAAAAATTACACATGATCTATAGGTCTTCTTTAAGTGACAAAAACCATCGTATTACCCTTCTGATTAAGCATAATTCACTCAAAAAACATTTTGTGCACACAATCACCATGAGCGAACACACAGTCACCTTATAGAATTTTGTTCATACTATATATGATTGGTTAAAAATTAAAAATTAATAAAGTGCATACTTATGGATTATAAAACATGATCCAATATATAATTCATCATTAAACATCAAAAAAACATCATAATGAGTTCAATTACCCTTCTCGGGTTACTTACAAAACATAGTCAAACACACAATCAAATTTGGGCCTTAATAATTTTTTGTACACACTTATATATATTAAAATTTATATTTACATATTCACCTTGGAGTCCTCTACAATTTATATTTTTACACCATGATAAAATTCTATATAGATCAAATGTTATGGCCTAATAACCAAACACAAGTCTTTCCTTCACATATTTTAATATTAAAATGCAAACGATCACAATTAAACCTCAGACACTATGTTATCATATCAAGTATTCAATAATAAAATTAATCACACAACATTTATATTTTTTTATATTTAATTCATAGTTCACCAATTACTAAATGTTAAACATCTAGTAGTTGACCTTATCTCATGTAATCTTGCAATATTGACTCAACATGCACCATCAATCTCTGCAAATCAGCTAGGTCTTTATTATGAAACATGCACCATTCCATAAAAATATTTAAACACACACTCACCATTAGATCCTTATTATTTACATTTTCTCAGTGTTAATCCTTGAAAACTTGTGCTCATTTGAATCAACATGCACCATTGATTTTGATCTATATGAATGCATGCACACTATTGGATCCTAGAAGAAGCTCGATCTTTATCTCTATTAATCAATGAACACTTTAAATTTTGGACCTGATGTGAATAATATATCTATATGTATTAACTCCAAAGAATCATTGGATCTCCATCTAGTCCTGATATTTAACATTGTGTAAAAATGACTAAGTTTGGGGACCATTGCTGATCTACCTAAAAGGCCAACTTTGCATCTCCATATATTTTGCTTCACTAAAGTACATGTTATAAAATTTGGACCATATGATCTCCTCACATAGGATAATCCAACCATGTGTCAATATGATCTTATAACCCTCACATGTATGATATATAATGACATAAAAATTATTACTCATATTTTTCTACCACAACCAACTATGTTAAAAACTTGTCTGGGAGGTCAACTTTAAACATGCATATATTTTGTCACTCCTTGGTGCTTAACCTAAATGTTAGTAAAAATAAATTGGTCACAAAAATAAATAAACCCATATTCTCAAATTCTCTTTAAATGTCCACAAGTGCAATATATGCCACCATCAAAATGCCTACTTAGCTTTTCTTGCCACATTGCAAATTTGACTATGGGAAAACATTGTCAAAATGCTTGGGAGCCCAACTTTGCACTTAGATATATTTTGTTTCACTTAGGCACATGACCTAATAATTTGCACATAAAAACTATAGACTAATATTATTAAAATCATATGACCAAATCCCCATGAATCATCCAATGTGGTAATTATGACATCATCAAACTGCCTTCTTAGATTTTCTACCATTGGACCCAAACTGTCTAGATGAAAATGGACTACAAAATAAATTTCACTCATCCACACAAGTACTCAAATAATATAAAACATCTTATCAACCTCTTACACAACTTAACATCACCATATTCATCCTTAAACATATATAACCATACAAAAACTAAAGATCAACCAAGCCAACTTCAAGCTCCCTTAGGATAAGCATATTGCACACTTTGTCATTGTCACTTAGGCTATCAAAGAAATTCATACACTCACTAGGAAACCTCCATGACATCACCATGAAATAATTGATAACTCCCCAACAATATCCCCCTTTGTCATTGATGTAAACACACATCATATAGTAATATACATCTCACCTTCTTTCTCTCTATTCAAACACTCCATAATAGGAACTTTCTCCCCCTCTGACACAATGAAAAAGTGGACACCAAACCTAAAAATAATACCAATAAGGATAATACCACCTTATAAATATGATACAAAATCCCCCTTACCTTGAGCCTACCTCTTCTTACCTTAACAATATCCTTCTTGCTTCATGCCAACACTCTCTTCAACCAAGCACTACAACCAATGAAGATAAAATAGACAAAGTATTGATATATTCTATAACTCACCAATAAACATCTAATAAGGAATCTCCCTAATATTTTTTATCCATTTCATCACTTGAGCATCTTCAGATTTCCATACACCATGAAGAACTATTATGTAGGCTTACTGGCCTTCTCTCTCAAGCCACCTCAAGGACCAACAATAGAAATTAATTCCACACACCAAATAATAAAAATAATCTAAAATAATTGAAAAAATCACCTTTAAATACTCATACCTTGAAATTTTTGATAAACTAAACAAAAATTTACATCTTCAAAACTAGGCATGTCTAGACTCCTTATAGCCCTACCTAGAACTTGCAGAGCCTACAACTTTCAATAGACACATATTCAAAACCTAAAAATTCATATATTGAGCACTCTCATATTTCCCCTTAATCACACCAGTTTTTATCACCTATATCATCATCTACAACATACTTCCTTCACAAACCTATTATCCAATCAGGCCTCCATCTTGACAAAAACATGAATAATTTGAAAACCACAAACCTTCATAGCTATTTTAAGATTTATTTGTAAAAATAATTAACCCATTAAACCTATTGATAAACCACATATGTTAACTCATAAGGCAAACCACTTTTATAGTAGAGCCCAAAACCCTAGAATCTCAAAATAAACAAAGTCAACAAATTTCCTTCTGGTCAACATCCACCTATAAAATGTATTATAAACCTTGAGATACCCATCACATACTTATAGACCAACTTTTTAGTTTCCACAACTTTGGGAACCCATACATCATATAACCCATATTAAGACTAGCATACTCTTAAGCACAAACTGGGAAAATTGAGAATAAAAAAAATATAATATGAATTAAACATACCTTCAAACCATAAAAACACCTAGAACACATCACAAAGAACTGAATAGACCTTTTTTAGCACCAAAATATTCTTAACATTCCATAAATCTCATTAAGCCACTTGGAAACACTCTTTCTAATCGTGTACTACAACTTCTTCACAAACTCTGGAATAAACTCATAATCTCGTTACTCTCCCTTAACCAATGACCTTATAAGCTCAACAAAATTTTCTATAAAGATTGGTATTATGATATTCATCACACATACTTTCTTCTTCCATAATAAATATGCTTCCTAAGAAGTATACGTAGACACACCCTATTTCACAATGTCCAAGAATAATGTGAAACTAGGAGTTGCCAACAAATCCTAATATTCCTTCTCCTCGGTAATTTGATGCTTATAGTTATTATTATTCTTCCTAGGAATAATATAAGTAACATGCTCATCCACTATAACATTCTTCTTATTTTATATGATTGGATTGAAAATACATGGAGACAACATAGATTCATGACATATATTTTCATCCATAGAATATTCCTTGTAGCTTGGAACCTCATCAATATTTACTAAAAATTAATGTTCTATATATGAATATTTCTTAACAATATAAGGCTATTCATCTGGATCCATACTCACTTCAGAACTAACCTCAACCAACACTTTGGTCTTCTTCTTGAGCTTGGTCTCTTCATTCTCAACATGAGCAGACAATGAGAACCCTTGGCACTCTTCTCCTTTTATAGAATTATTCACCATAATAATTAGTTTTCTTAGACCTTTAGACTCATCATGATTCATACTTACCATAGTTGGCTTTCATGAGTTAACTTTCCTTCTTCCTTATACTATAGGAGCTTGATTGAATGTATTCTGATTGAAAGCTACTATTTGTATAATATAGAAATGTGACCTCTATTTTAACTATTTAATCACATCATACCTTTTTTAATAAGCTTATTCTATCTTACCAAATTTGTAAAAATCTTGCAATGTGTCCTAGTTCATAACAATTGAACTGTGGCACTCAATATTTCTTGAAGGAAACTCAACTTGCCTTACCTTAAGTGGACAATGTTTTGAAAAATGTCCCACATCATGAGAGTTGAAGAACTCAACGTTTATCACACTTTTTTAGTGATTACCCCCAACATATTACCAATAAAATTCATTTCTAACAGGTCTCTTTCATTCTCTATCTCTATGCCCAAACTAATTATAAGTATAGTAATAACCCTTAAAAAATTGCATACCTCATGGAATTTGGTTGTCTGATCTATTTTGTATTCATTTTACCATCACCTTCATTCCTTTTATGATAATCTATCTTCAAAATCTGATCTACCTTGCTCTCAATGACATTCATTCAAACATGAGAAGCAACTTTGGGCTCTTCATTAAAACCCAATCCAGATCTATCACTAGCTAACTTTTGACTCTTTAGGAGATCATCCAAATCATTAGAATTTTTATCAAACTTGACAAAATATTTCACCTTACTATATTTTTTCTCTAAATCATATCTCAATGACTCATTTTCAATTACATACCTTGAACATTCATCTTATTTATCTTCCAGGCTTGTCGACAGGACTTCCAATTGACAACTAAGATGCTTGACTATATCTTCATGCTCCTTATTGTCTTCATTTATTCTTTCCTCATACACTTTGAATTGTTCCTCATAGTATTGGAGTTTACATATCATCTTCTTATTGATATTATTCTAAATCTTCAAATCTTCAAGAGCATTCATCAAGTGAGTCTCACGGTCTACCTCATCTTCATCATCATCTTAATCACTCCAAGTCGACTCCTTTTGATGTGAGAAACTACCTTCCTCAGCCATGAATAGATATTCATCTTCAATAGGACCATCATCTTCATGATCATACTCTGATTTATTGAATTCACTCTCATCTTATGAGCTTCAATCTTCTTTGGTGTAGAGTCTCTCCTTGTCCTTGAAGGACTTCTTATTATCAAACCTCCTAAATCCCTTTTTGATTTTATCAAGCCTAAATGGTTTATTTTCATAATTAGGAACTTGATCATGCTCCTCATCATCATCCTTTTTATATTTGTGAGGGTACTTATTATCAAAATGTCCTATCTCACCATAATTGAAGAATTTAAGAGGTAGTTTACCTTTATACTTTCCTAAACCTAATCTCAATTTGCTTAAAATACAAGTAATTAGTTTATCCTCATCTATATAATAAATTCCATCCTTCTTGGATTTCTTACCTTGGAACTTCTTGTTTGACTTCATATCTATCTTGAGTGTTGCTCCTTCTTTGGTGGTATATCATCATTCTTTCTCATCTCATAGGTAGTAAGAGTGCCATGAAATTGATCCATATTTAACTGAGTATGATAATGACTTTATTCTATAACAGATAATTTTGGATCAGCCTTGAGTGATATCGACCTTAATACCTTTTGAACTATAGTAGCCTCTTCAAGGTTATCTCTAGTACCTCTGATAATGTTTAAAGTCTCATCAACTATGTGCAAAAAGGATGCCACAAAATCTTCTTCGTTCATCTTTAGACTTTCAAATTGCCTTTTGTGAGTCTATAACTTATCAATCTTGAACTTTTAATCTCCTTCATAAATATTTTAAATTTTTACAATGGATTACCACAGTGTATTTAGTCTCTAAAATAACATAATTGATAGCATTCAATGCCTTTGAATTTTTCTCAAACAACTTCCTATCTATAGCACTAGATAGAGGAGTTATTGGAGCCACATAGCCATCCACAATAGATTTCCATACATCAAACCCTAGGGACATAATGTATGTCCTCATCCTTGCACTCTAAAAATAATAATTGGATCCATTAAACATCAATGCTTTCCTAGTAGAGAAATCTCCTTGATGGCTACCCATATTTTACCTTGGATCACCTTCAAGTTGTCAAGCCTTTACCAAAGAAATTACTCTAATACCAATTGTTAAAGATAAAATCACTATGGGGGAGGGGGGGGGCTTGGGTAGGGGGTGAATAAATGAGCCTAGATATTTCAATTCCAATTATAATCTTTTAAAACTATAAAACATTCAACATATATCAACTTGATAAAGTAACATTAACAAGAGAGCTCATTCATTCAATGCATGCACAAGATCAAACACATAACACATAATTCTTATGGGAAACCCTCATGGGGAATAAAACCCACTTTAAAGCCTAAAATACAAGGACTAATATCCTATAATAAATTAAAATTAATAGACTGGTCAACTCTTTTATACCATCAAATCTTGATCATATTCTCCTTACCAAAGGCCTTTATTGAAACACCTATTTCACAAAGAGAAACTACCCCTAAGGAAGATCAAGTCCTCTAGACCCTAATTTGAAAAATTCCACCTTAGAACTGATTTCTTAAACACTTGATGATGGATATATATTTTTCAACCCCTACACAAATTCCCTCTCTATCTCATGCAAGCCTCTCACATAGGCATGCCATAATCTCTCTCCTCTCAAACTATCCTCATATGCACACTTAGACCTCTTCACATATCCTCAAAATACAAGATCACTTCTATAATATTATAAATATGACCTATAGGTCATACACATATTCATCAATCTACACTTCTCATAAATTCATCAACTGGGCACTCTACCTCTCCTTCACTTCACAACACTCACATGCACTTTGTCTTCACTAAAGTCTCACTCACAAGTCTAACTTTCAAAATATAGAAACCAACACATATGGTTTCACCATTTATGGATAAATCATGAATTAAAAAAATCATGATATTTCTTGTTAGCTAAAATACATGCCTTCACCCTTAATTTATCTCACATGGGTCACACTTAAGCACAATCCATTTTGAAAATAGGCGTAAGTGATTTTTAGGTCCTATGGAGACCCATTCAGATATTTGAAACTTCTATGACAAAATTAATAAATATAGGAATACTATAAAAATTAATGGAGCCATTCCACATAATCTATAGGTCATCCTTAAGTTCCAACAACCATCATATTACCCTTCTACTTAAGCATAATTTGCTCAAACAATATTTGGTGCACATAGTCACCATGAAGGAAGACAAAGTCACCTTCTAAACCTTTATTCATATTTCATATGATTGTTAAAACCTTAATAATACACACCCTATATCCTAATAGATTATACAACATGATCCAATATATAATTCATCATTAAACATCAAAATGACATCAAAAAAGCTCAATTACCCTTCTTGGGTTACTTGAAAAACATAGTGAAACACACAATCAACTTTTAACCTTTATAAATTTGATCATACACACTTCAAAATATTCATATCTATATTATCATATGAATATTGGAGTCTTATACAATTTCTCTTTTTACACCATGATCAAATTTTGCATAGATTAAAAGTTATGGCCCAATAACTAGACACTAGTCTTTCCTTCACAAATTCAAATATTCAAATGGATATAGTCACAGTCAAACCTACGACACTATGCTCTCATCTTGAGTCCTTAATATTCATATTGATATTATACCATTTATATTTTTAAATATTTAATGCATATTATGCAAATGAGCAAACATTAAACATCTAACAATTGACCTTATCTCATGTAATCTTGAAATATTGACTTAGCATGCACCATAAATCTATGTGTATCAGCAAGGTCTTTATTAAGCAAGGTTCACCATTTGATCAACATATAAAAAAACCTAATCACATTTTAATCCTTATTATTTAAATTTTTTTATATTTAAACCTCAAACACTTGTCCTCATTTTAATCAACATGCACCATTGATCTTGATCTGTATGAACACCTGTGCACCATTGGATTTTAGAAGAAGCTCAATCTTTATCTCTATTAATCAATGAATAGTTTGACCTCTTTGACTTGATACACACCATATATATAATTTTTTTTTTTTTTTCATTATTATATCTTCATCTGGGCTTGATCTTTAATATTTTGTAAAAATGACTTAGTATGGGGACCATTTCTTATCTGCCAAGAAGGCCAACTTTGCACCTCCATATCTTTTGCTTTGCTCAAACACATGTTATAAATTTTTTATCATATGATCTCTACACATATGATAATAAAAACATGTGCTAATATACTCCTTTATCCCTCACATGTTTTAGATATAATGACATAAAAATTCTCACTTAGATTTTTCTACCACAAAGCCAATGATGTTAAAAACTTGTCTGAGAGGTCAAATTTAAACATGTATATATTTTATCGCTCTTTGGTGATTGACCTAAAATTTAGTAAAAATTAAATAGGCATAGAAAATAACAAACCCATATGATCACCTTATCTTTAAATGTCAACATTTATAATATATGTCACCATCAAAATGCCTAGTTAGGTTTTCTTGCCACATTGTAAATTTGACTATGGGAAAACATTGTCAAAATATGTGGGAGCCAAACTTTGCACTTGCATAAATTTTATAGTGATTAGACACATGAATTAATAATGTTTACATATAAGCTAGGTACTAATTTTATCACAACCATATGACCAACTCCCTATGACTCATCCACATGTGGCAATTAGGATGTCATCAGACTCCATACTCAGATTTTTTGCCATTTGACCCAAAATATCTATATGAAAATAATGGACTACCATATGAATTTCACTCATGAAAAAAAGTACTAAAAGCATATAAATTTTTTTATGGACCTATTTTACGACCTAAAATCACCATATTCATCCTTAAACATCTCTAACCATGTTAAAATTGAAGATCAACCAAGCCAACTTCAAGCACACTTAGGACAAGCATATTGTACACTTTGTCATTATCACTTAGGATATCAAAGGACCTCATCCACTAACTATGACACCTCCATGACATCATTTAAAACTCTCTAATACTCTATGAAAAATTGTTCTAATATTCTAGGTGCACCTATGTTTGAGTCTGTCAAACCTATTCTTGTGTGCATGAGTTTTGATTCCCTATAGGAGACCTATTCGATTTATTTTTTTTAAACCATAAGCCTCCATGTTTATATGGAATTTTATTGGCACAAGTATCAAATTTTTTTGTTAATGGTGTTGGCTAGACATCCTCAACACCCCACTCTGATGAGAGTTTCCTACATACAAATAATTTGAGGAAGGATGAAGCCCAATGTAGTTCTCCCCACCTAAGTGGTTGTACAGTGCAAGTAAATGTGGTATGAATGTTTTTTTATTTATTTGAGTGTGCTTGAGATTGGAAATATGAGTAATCTAAGCTTAGGAATGATATAAATGGTTATATGTAGAAGTAGGAAGAATAAGGATTGATAACCTTAATTATGCACAACTTGTTCTAAGTTTCTTTATGTAATTTGCATCTCATTTCCATCAAGTGGATAAAGGGATAAAATTCATGTATATATACTATTTGTGTACTTTTTCAGGTCTTGAAATAGGTCTAGGTTGACCCTCGATGGTTTCTCATTTGAAAAGATATATATTGGAGATAAAAAGAGGGAAAAGGATAACATTTCCCAAATTGGGACACTAGATCCATGGGGCGATACTATCCCAATTATGGTGCTAGTGTCCATGTCACAGAACTTGAAGTGCTAGGGTCTGAGATATTGAATTGAAGGATTGGTACTCTTATAAGGATGTTTAGGGATGCATCTGGCCCATAATAAGGTTGTAAATGTGTCTATAAAGTCCCTAAGATAGATCTAGGGATAAGCTAGGGATAGGTGGCCTCAGTTATCACTCTTATCACTCAAGTGTCACTTTTAGATGATTACATTCCCCCCCACCTTTATTATAAAAATATACAAAAAGTAAAATGAAAGGATAAAATAAAAATAATCATACCTAAACTTACCTAAGAGGCAAAGCCCATAACTCTAGATGTGAGTGAGTGAATAATGTTCCATTGTGTGTCCTACAAATGAAATGTACATAGGTCAGTCCTTACTTAAGAAATACCAAAAGCAAAAGACAAAACTGAGTAAAGAAATAAAATCAAGGAAAAAAATGAATACACCTCATTGGGTACATGAACCAATGCATAATCTTGGTGACATATTATGTGTATTAATGAGAATTGTGTTTAGAATTGTATATGCCAGCTCTATAGCCACTCTGGAACTCTAGAATTTAAAATGGCTATGGGCCACTTTGAAATATGAGGTAGATCTAGGCCACTTGGGAAAGCCAACCATTGTAGATGGAGTAAGGCATTAATATTTTTTGTAACATGGAATATGGTGTTTATTATGTATAATGTAGAGAATCACATGGAGTTTGTCATTTTATCTAATCAACCAGTGCATAAGTGAGCATATAGAAATAATGTGCCATGCGCATGCACCCAAATCTAATATTTTAATATATAGATTATGGATTAAATTTTAATAATCTATATCTATGTTTTTGAAACTTAATCTATAATATGTAACTAAACCTATGCAAACATGGATTGTACATACTATAATTTTTGGCTAATATAGAATTTCCTAAAACTAAGGCTATAAAATAGTAGTTCCATAAAATGGACAGTAGTACTAGTGGTGCTAGTGTCGCAATTTAGCATTAATGTCTAACAACTCTAATTTATGTTCAACTAAAACTAGATTTGGTGTCACTATTTCCTATTATTTTCCTGGAATTGATTTCTGTATTCTCTACCTATGAGCTGAAAATTATATTATGAGAGCATTCAAATAGCCTGATCTCTATGAAAAACTTATGTGAATTCCGCTTTTTTTTAGGGGAGTTTTGTAATCTATTCAAGAAATTTACTCAAAATAAAAAAAATCTACAAAATATGGGTTAGATAGAGCATATATTATATCTATGTAATAAACCAATATAATGGGCTTATATGACATCAAGAATGTAAGATAGTGTGAGCATAATTTTGTAGTGTATGATGTATTTTATATCTAGTATTCATAAGGCTATCAAGATAGATATAACAATGTATTTAAACAATAAATCTGAGTGATAACTAACTTCTTAGGGGATGGGGCATGATGTTCATCACGACACCCAAGTAGGAAGGGGAGATGCATGAGGTCCATCATGGCATCTAAAATTGGAGTGTGTAGCACATAGGAGGCATGTAAATTAGGCCAAGGGGACACAATACAAGATACATGGGCACATATCACTAAATATTAGAAAAAAAGACATACAAGGACATGTTTAAATTTCCACATACACAAACATCAATCAAGTTAGCCCAAATCCATATGAAAGGCCATGTTCAAATATTCACATACACAATCGAGAAGTCACACACATAGACATGGGCACATGTACAAAGAATACATACAATGAAAATAAGTGGCATAGAGATGCATAGTAATAACATATTAAAATGTCATCAAATAGAATAATCATAGAGAAACAATCAAGTCTAGATTAGGAAATATAGAAATGAAAGTATGCATGAACATGTGGTACAAATATGTACAAGATCAATGATTTATGTTAGATAAGTTTGGAGGAGTAGTAGTAGTCTGTAATGAATCTGAGTAGGTGTACAATGATCAATATTAAGATATAATAACTCTAAATATATGTTTTAGAGTCTATAAATATGTAACATAAACAAAAAATTATGTACATAGTATGCCCCCAAATGGGTGAATGTATCCATTGAGGAGCCTGTGTATCTATGTATATGTACCTAAATGGGTAGATAGTATAAACTTTGGATCTGTGAAGTGGACCTAGGTCCTCTAAGTATTTGAGAACACTTGACAAGAACAAGTGAATCATGAATGTATGATAAAAATTGATTATACTAAGATAAATAGCACATGTAATGTTTGTAAAATATAAGAAATATAAACATGGCAATGCATCAAAACTATAATTTGTATTTTCTGAGTAAATATTTGAGTATTTTTATGTTTTGATGTGTTAAATTGTTTTCATATTTTATGGATATAAGTTATTTATAAGCAACATGAAAATGAAACTATATACAAGGAGAAAGAAATAAGGAAACTATGTACAAGAAGGGAGAAACATACTAAATAATGAGTCTCATGGGAGACTCGCCATCAATGAGGCATGTGTCAAATAAAGGAAAAAGAACCATACATGTTATGTGAAAAGGTAAATAAGGTACCAAAACCTACCATACTAAGTGATCTATAGTTGGTACTACCTATAAAGTGGTACTAGGAATTTGTGAAGGTGACTAGGGTGTCCTACGAACTATAGTATGATACACACTAATGATATTATGTATGGGGTGTGTATATTTTGTGTTAATGTGATAGTATGTTGGTTTTGGATGTGCCTAATACATATAGTGAACACCTGAAGTACCACATATCTCATTACTTATATGTTCTGTAAATTGATCCAAAAATATTTTTAATGCCTTAGCTTTCATTTGTTTAAATTTATGTGCCTCTATGGTTGTACCAACATCAATAATGTTATCCTCTTTAAAATCATGTATCTTAAGTTTCATGCTGATGCATCTATTTTTAGTATGTCCTAGTGCCTTATGATAGCCACAAAATTCATTAGAATCATAGTTCTTTAGAAGAGGCCATGTCATGTCAACCTATTTCATGGGAAGGAGAGTTATGGCATTACATTCTAGGAGCTATTTTAAAACATGTGCTAATGATTCTATAAGGTTGGTAAAAACTCTCCATAGAGAAGTTGATAAAACCAAGCAAGGAGGTGGCTCTGAAGATGTGATAACTATGGCCTTTAGATCACTCTTATTTTTATGGCCCTTACTTTGTATAGAAGCTTACTAAAAATATTAGTAGTTTATTCTAATCCACTTGTATATTTTAATTTATCCATATAGATAAGATTGACTTCCCTTTCTTTCACTGTGAGGTATAAATCTATGAACATTGGAAACTTCTTGAACAAGATAGCTTTATGTAATGCTAGTAACAAACTCTGTTTCAATATGTCTTGGATCTTTCTATATATCATAGGTCTAGTCATCTCTGCCAATAAATTTTTTATCACAAGACATATTTTACAATAGGCTGATTGTATTTTTTTTAAGTTATGTCACTTGAGCATATGAGATCTTATAATAGAGGTTAATTTAAAAGTATGATCAAAACATATTTTCCAGTGGATTTAATGTGGTGATAGACTAATTTGGAAGATCCTAGAACCATGATAAGGTATAGTCCTTTAGATTACATGTGAATAACTTAGTAAGGAGCCAATCATTGGGCATGTAGTCAAAACATGCAATGTGTAAATCTCATATATGATGGTCTAAGTCACCTATACCATCATAAAATTAATCTTAGGTGCCAAAAATACATATGGAAATGGAGTTACCACTATGTGATGTGATAAAGGTGTATGCAAAATAACATGGGAATCCAAGGCATGTGATGGCTGACTAACACCCTGCTCAAGATGTAACACCTTAGCCTACAGAGAATAAATATCATGCATAAGGGATTATTTATCTAGAGAGCAGGAACTAGCCATGGGAGGTGTTTCCATTGTTGAAGGTTTTGAAGTTAAATAGGTTATTATACAAGCTAAGTTACCCTAAATTGTGTGTAATAATATTTTTATTTGGGTGGTGAGTAAAAGATTGACCATTATTTGTTTTTTCATTTATTTCCATTATGGCTTCAAGAATTTGTGCATGATCATGAGGTTGTTCTTGAAGTTAGTCTCTAAAACTCTATTAAATCTCATCCTTATTGAAAATAATATTTTCATTGTTAAGTGGTGGAGAGTGTCCGGATTCCCATCTTGTATATTATGTTGATCATAATTGTATTTCTCACCTTGTACTTTATGATTTGGATATGTAAGAGTGTTAGGAATAAATTTATAGGTATATATGCATAAAGATGATGAACACTAGAATATTTTAAAGACTTTGAACATGTAATTTGATTTTCCAATAATGTGATATTTTTACTTAATAACTGATTTTGATTCTACAATGCTTATATTATCGTGCTCATCCTGATAATTTGATTCCTTAAATTCTCACAAGTGCAAAACTTGTTTTTTTTTTAATTGAACATGTAGGCACACACCCTATAGGTTAGAGTTATATGCATGGATAGGCTATGTATGGGAATTGGTAATAATAGTATAGATTACATCATGTCATGGAAGAGTGATAGCATTGACCTGGTTAGAGGGAAAGTATCGGTCACCCTCATGGAGATGAGGAGGAGAAGGAGATTCTTTCTTGTGCATAGGATATGACATTAAAACTTGAAACATGGTTGTTAGGGTATTATATTTATGGATTAAGTCAAATAAACTATATTTTAATTTATTTTCAATGTGTGTAAGGAATTGTTTGTTAATTGAATTCCACATAAGAGAACAATAACATGCTAGAGATAGAATGAAATATAACATAAATTTTAACTAATATATATTATCATGTACATATGTGATTATGTCCTCTTTGAATTCATTCCAAGGTTTGATACATAGTTGGGGGACAAAAAACATGATAGTCCCCCAATTTTGCAAAAAAAATTACAAAGGGTATATGTGATTTTTTTTAAAAATCCAAGGCTCAAGATTTTGTTTGAGCCTCAAGGATGTATGCCCTTTCTAAAGGGAATTCAACTTTTACAAAGGGTGTATTCCCTTTACAAAGAGTGTGAACCCTTGGTAATAAAAAGGGTGTACACCTTTTGTAAATGGTGTACACCCTTTGTAAATGGTGTATGCCCTTTATAAAGGGTGTATGCCCTTTGTAAATAATAAAGGGTGTGCACCCTTATCTTTTATTTCATTTTTACTAGGTTTAGATGAAAAACCCATGGACAATAGAGCGAGAAGTGTTTTTTTTTTCTAAATTTGATGCACATGTTTTGGAGCTTCATTCTGCCAATGGGATCAACATCAGATTGCCTCAAATTAGATATGTTATTTTTGCATTTTTTTTTCATTTTTGTGTATATTTACTTATTGAACTAGGGTTTTGAATTTAAATTTGCATTGGATTTTTTACATTGACTAATAAACCTTTTTTTAAAAATTTAGATACATAAGTTTGATGGATCCATTTCCTAAAAAAAATGTTAGACAAAACACCCAAGATTTTCATTTTGCAAAAGAAGAAGTTGAATTGTATAAGCAATACAATGTCAAATTTTAACAATTACAAATAATTATCAATGGTTTGCATCACTCTTCAACTAGTAGTGCATAAATTTTACATGCCAATATATTAGAATCTATCTTTAATGAAGTGGGAAATGTGACTTCACAACTGGATGCAATGTTTCATCAAAGAGAGGCTCTAAAACAATTTTATTATGATAAATTATCATATGAAAATGTGAAAAAAACTATCAAAATAAGATTTTTGTACTGTATTTCTTAAACCTGGAACCAACCTACCTCCACCAATAAATTGAAAACACATTACTATTGATTGGTGTATTCATATGGAGATTAAAAATAAATTTGGGATAGTTGGTGGATGGTGTTTGATGATCTTCCATGCAACAATAATGAGGTTCCATTATATTTTTTGATAAAATTATACTTTGAGTTGGTTGCAAGCAATTCCAAATTATTTTGACATGAAATCAACCACAGGTAAGGTGGGTCTTCATTTGAAAGACTAGGTGCTAAGGTAGGACCAAAACCATCATAACCAACCTCTGAGAAATAGAAGAACAATATCACATGCCATTATTCCTAAAATATTACATCATAACATATAAATGGACACCATAAAAGTTATTATTTTGACACAAATTGTGATTGATCATGGTATGCATACTTTGAAGACTTCTACTCAGCCTACAAGTGGTGTTAGTGGTATTGGTGTGCTAGTGGTAGTGGTGGTGTTGGTGGTAGTGGCAGTAGTGGTAGTGGTGGTGTTGGTGTTATTATAGGTGCTAGTGTCACTCCTTCTACTTATGTTATAATTCTAGTGCACCATTACACATCATGTGGGAGGAAGTGTACGGGATCTCCTATTCAAGTGTGACATACATAGAGTACATTTTTGGAAACTAGTATTCCATAGCATACACCATATATATATTTCATTAGTACCAAACACTAGCATCCCAAACATTAGCATGTTAGAGCATATGCCCCATGTTAATGCTTTAATAGTGCATGACACTAGCATTTCAGACACTATGCAAGATGTAGTAGCTTCAATGACTCCTATCAAGATATGCCAAGATTTTATTGTAAAGGATTCTTCACCATCTTTATTTGATACGTAGGTTTAATTTTAATTATAGTTTGTTTTGGTTTGTATAATAATATTATATTTATTTTCTAGTACAAGTGTTTACTTAATTAAATAATTTATTTGACTAAACTTGTTATTTATTGTTTGTATCTAGTTGATTGGTGATATTTTGGGTACCTTGTCAGGTCTTGAGTCTACTGTAGAGGCTGTAATTGGCATGGGTATACCTTACACATAGGTTTGTAAAAATTTTAATTACATATTTATTCATTTACATGTTTATTGTCCTTTTAATAAAAAAACTCTATTTTAATATATATTATAGTCATATCTTCTTATCATGGTCATTAAATTCACATATTATTCATTTATTGGTTTTATAGATGATGAGGGATACTATGGGCACCCCTCATAGATAAGAAAAAGGTTTAGGTGTTGTTGTTTCTAGATTGAAGAATCCACTATCTCTCTAATAGGTTATGATTTAGGGATAGAGACTGGTAAGAACACATGGTTTAATTGTACTTATATTTAAGCAATGACATTTTTTGTCATATTTACATAATTGTATGAAACTCTAGATCTAATGATATATGTGTGCTCCATAGGATTCCCAATCATAGGTGTAATTGCAGTCTTGTATCCCTAGACAACCATTTAGATGGAATATGATGAGTATGGAATCATTTTTAAAAAATTTACATTCTTGAAAAATTTATCAAATTTTCAATATATAATTTTGATGCATTAATTTTTATATTTTATATGTTTTGTAGAGACAACCATTTTCATCAGTTGTCGATGAATTAATGGATGACTCACATGCTAAGAGGAGAGTATCTCCTCATACTGAGGCATCCAACACCATTGGCTCTACATATATGTAAAATAAGTGCAATTTATTTGGAGGCAATGATAAGTAGGAGATCTAGTTGTTATGCTAGGGATCTAGTTATAGGCACAATCTATTTTGTATGCTGATATGGCCCACATTGTATTCCTATATGGTGCATTTTGTCTATGTACATAGTTGTAGGCACAATCAAATTTTTATGTTGATATTGCCCACATTGATTCCTATATGGTGCATTTTTTCTATGTACATGTTATGGTCTACATTTTTTCTTGATATATGTTATATTATTTATGTTAAATTATGACATATAACTTTACATGTATCACATATATACTATTAAACAATATGATTCCTTAAATTGTGCATATTTTCTACTTTTATCATTTAATGTTTACACATATTTTTGGTTAATGATTGAATTATTACTTCATATGCCATTAAAAAATTCAAATTATTCTCTAAGTTATGTGCTTTAAATCTATATATATATATATATATATATATATATAACCTTTACATGTGATATTTGGTATTTACTTGTTTCATTTACATTTGTTATTTATTTGCCAACCCACACATAAATCCCCATCTAGACCTCTGGCATAGAATCAAAATGCTTTTCATAAAGTATATCAACCTAAGAAAGCCACCCAAAAATTGACTTCTCATATGCCTTCTAGATCAAAAAAAGGCAAGAATAATTATAGTGAAAAATTGTGCCATTAATAATTACCAGAGAGCCTCGAACACTCTCAATGTTAGGGGTAAAAATCCTTTCTTTGGAAACCTATAATATGATGCATATATAGATGATACTAAACCAAATAACACTTTTCTAATCACCAACACTTCTTCCATAGAGACCTCTAAGGAGTGTGGACTCCTATTCCTTACCATGTCATGGGTCAAGGTTCAACCTCTTCATTTTATGATTGATAATCTAATCCATAATAACATCATCACACTAACTAAAACCCAACAACTTGGTCTTCCAATTATTGTGCATTTTAAACTATAATCCCTAGGGTGGATTCAATAAGGTGAAAATATATAGGTTTCGAGGTATTACATATTCTAGTATAAATTTGAGCCTATGGATGGAACCATCACTTACAACATTGTTCTACTTTAACTCTATAGCATATTATTAATGAGGCTGTACTTGTATGACTTAGATTCTACATATATCAAGTGAAACCAAAAATTTGGGATGTACAAAAAAATATTACTTCTTGAACCTCTTATAATCAATTCCATTAACCCAAGTCACATTGATAACTTCTAAAAAATGTCATAAACTAATCATGTAGGTGCATAGTTTCATGTTGTGCATGGTTTGTCTTAACACACTTGTGTAGGAAAGAAAGAAAGAGTTTATAGTGTCATCAATGAAATCAATGTCTTAATAACAAAAAATTGACAAGTTATTGAAGCCACATAATGGATTCTTCCTAGAGCTTGAATTTCTTCCAATGCACTATGTAGTAAAATACCACATATAGTTGGTCCATTTACAAAAATCTCTTTCTATCATAAATAAATATAGTATAATGATGAATCCTAGTGTTAAATATAGGATCTCCTTGATTATGGAAATATAATACCTGGGTCTTATTCTTGTAAGAGTCTAATATCCCTCACACCCAAGAATAATGGTTCATATCATCTATCCATTAACTATCACTCACTCAATAAAATCATGGTGATGAACTAGTTTCACTATTAAGAATTGATGACCTATTAAATCAAATATAAGGTGTACAATACTTCACCAAAACCAAAACTAATAAGGAAATTTAAGTAGATTTTAGATTAATTTCATGGACATGTAAATATTATAAATTTTACTTGATCATAAATATTAGGAGATATATTGAGGCACTTGTGTATGTCTTCATGTCATACTTGTATATACAACAAAAAAAAGATAATTATATGTGTCCATATAGTCACTATGGACTACCTATACATGTTTTAATATCTACAAAATTATAATCTTGGTAAGGCAATAATATAGACACAAATGAAGAGACTTAAGCAACTTCGATATTCCTTGAATAGTATATAAAACTTGAGGTTATATTCTTATGGTCCTTAAAGACATATTAAATCTTTATCTCAATATGTAAAACCAGTTCATCTATTGGTTTTCTCTATTTTAACTCAAAAGACTTAAAGCTCTCTACAAGCTAATTAAACCTAAATGCCCCAAAAGGATAAAGATAAGAAATATTTGAAAATAAGGGTATAGATCAATCTACAATACTTTATCACAATATTTTATAGGTGACTCAACTTTTGCATCACCTCAGAAGGTCTGCTACAAATAACTTTATCAAAAACCTCTCATATACTTACTAGTCTTAATGTTTCTCTAACATGCCAAAACCCATTCTGTATTGAATTAGCACTTCAAGACACATTAGATATATGTATCTAGGTGTTTTATGAATTATAAATTCTTATATTAAAGTTTTGGATTTTCACATTTAATATTTTTCCCAAATTTTCATAAAATCATGTTTTGTCTCTTACGCCCAATTACTCTCTAGTAGGTCAAAACTCAAGATATACTTTTCTTATAACAAATGGCCCTTTTATGAGGTCTATACAAATGAATTATATGTTTTTAAACCTTCATTTTGATTTTATACATTCAATTTGTAATTTTATAAACCAATATCTCTCCTCATTGTCAAAGAAACACATAAAATATGGTATCTCTTTCACATACTCAATTGGTCAAAGGAGCCCAATCAATAAACCATCTATGCAGACACATCCAAATGGGATTTTTTAGGATAAAATGATCTTTGTCCAATCTTGGTCAGAATATTGAAGTGAAATATTTAGTTGGTCAAAGGCAATCCTGAAGAGAATTCACGTATCCCTGAGTGTGCAAAATGAATGAACTTTGGTTATGCATTACATAAGAACCATGAGGGCTAGAGATGAATTATCAACTCCTACATGTGTAGGGAAAAGTCCTATAATAAATATTGGAAGGATTTTATTTAACTCATGATGGTTGATATTTGGCAATGAGGTTTCTCCTATGGCCAAATCTATTATAATGAGGTAAAATTTGGTTAGTAGGGGTCGTAGAATCTGACTCATCAACCCACTCATTGAATCGTCTATGTGAACATGTCTAAATGGGCATTTTTAGGCTAGAATGATATTTTTAAATCTTGGTCAGGCCCTATAACTAAAAGTTATAGTTGGTTAGAGGCATTTATGAAGAGAATTCACTCATCCCTAAATGTGCAAAATGAGCAAACTTCAGTCGCACATTGAACGATAACCGTAAGGGATAGAAATAAACCATTAGATCTAACACATATAGGGACAAGTAATATAAAAGTCTTAAGAGGATTTTATCTAACTCATGACAAATGAGATGTGGAAATGAGGTTTCTCTCATGGCCAAATCTCTCACAATAGGGTAAACATTAGTCAGTGAGGACCATCAATTTTAATTCATCATCCCAAATAGTGAACCATCTATGCAAACACATCTAGATGGGTGTTTGTAGGTTAGAACCTTTGTTAGGTATTGATGGACCCTTGGGAGAAACATTTGTAGGTGGTTATAGGCATTATTAAAGAGAATTCACTCATCTCTAAATGTGCAAAATGAGTGAACTTCAGTCACACATTACATAAGAACCGTGTGGGATAGAGATGAAGCATTAGCTCCTACATGTGGAGGGATGAGTCCTATAAGAAATCTCAAGAGTATTTTATCAAAATAATGATGGATGATATTTGTTAATTATTTTTATCTCACAACTAAATCTCTTATAATGAGGTAAAAGTTGGTTAGTGGAGGCCATAAAATCTGACTCATCAACCCAATTGATGAACCATCTACATGAACACGTCTAGATGGGCATTTTTAGATTATAATGAAAAAAAATTGGTCTTGATTAAAACTCAAAATCAAAATTTGAAGTTGGTTGGAGGCATCTCTGAAGAGAATGCACTCATCCCTAAATGTGAAAAATGAGTGAACTTTAATCACACATTGTACGAGAGCCATGAAGGATAGAGATGAACCATCAGTGCCTACACATAGAGGGATGAGTCCTATAAGAAATCCCAAGATGATTTTACCTAAATCAGGAGGCATGAGATGTGAAAATGAGGTTTCTCTTGCAACCAAATCTCTCATAATAAGGTAAATGTTGGTCAATGGGGGCTATAGATTCTGACTCATTGGCCCAATTGGTGAACCATCAGGATAGGCATTTTTATGCTAGAACCACCTTTGTCAGGTATTAGTAGACCTCTATGAGTGAAATTTTTAGTTTATATAAGGCATCCCTTAAGATAAATCACTTGTCCTTTAATGTGAAAAATTAGGGAACTTTTATCACATATTACATGAGAACTATGAGGGCTAAATATGAACTATCAAGTCCTACACATGCATGGATAGGTATTTTAAGAAAATTTGGGATTATTTTATCTAAATAAAGATGAGATGAGGCAATGAGGTTTATGTCACCACAATATCTCTCAGAACATGCTAAAACTTGGTCAAAGAGGATTGTAGATTCTGACTCATCAACCTAATCAATGAATCATCAACATGAACACTTAAGGATAGAAATTTTTAGACTAGAATCACCTTTGTTAAATATAAATATATCTTTAAGAGAGATTTTTTTAGTTTATTGGAGGAATACCTTAAGATAATTCAATAGTCCTCAAATGTTTAAAATGAGCAAACTTTTATCGTACATTGCATGAGAATCATGAGGGCTAGAGATGAACGGTTAGGTCCTACACATGCAAGGATGATTCCTATAAGAAATTATGGGAGTATTTTATCTAATTCATGATGGATGAGATGTGTAAATGAGGTTTCTCTCATATTCAAATCTCTCATATCATGCCAAAAGTTAGTTATCAAGGGTCATAGATTTTAACTTGTCAACCCAATCAATGAACCATCTATGTAGACACTTTAGGATAGGCATTTTTAGGTTAAAATCACCTTTCTCAACTCTCGATAGACTACCAAGAGTGAAATTTGTAGTTTATCAAAATCATCCCTTAATAGAATTCACTCATCCTTGAATGCATGAGAACCGTGAGGGCTAGAGATGAATTGTCAGGTTTTACACATTTAAGGATGAGTCCTATAAGAAATCTTGAGAGGATTTTATCTAAATCATGGTGGATGAAATGTGGAAATGAGGTTTCTCTCAAATCCAAATCTCTTATAACATGATAAAACTTGGTCAGTGAAGGTCGTATATTTGTACTCGTCAGCCCAATTGATGAATCATCTACACAAACATGTTAGGATAGGAATTTTTAGTCTAGAATCATCTTTGTTACGTCTTGATAGAACCCTAAGAGTGAAATTTTTAGTTGATCAGTGGCATATCTTAATAAAATTCACTCATCTTTGAATGTGAGAAATGAGTGAATTTCCATCGCACATTACATGAGAATTGTGAGGGCTAGAGACAAACCATCAAGGCCTACACATGTAGGGATGAGTCCTCTAAGAAATCCTAAGACTTTATCTAACTTATGATGGAAATGATGTGTAAATGAGTTTTATCTCACATCCAAATCTCTTATAACATGATAAAACTTGGTCAGTGAGGGTTGTAGATTATGACTTGTCAGCCCAATCGATAAACTATCTATGTTGACACATTGGGATAGGTATTTTTAGGATAGAATCATGTTTTTTAGGTCTCAATAGACCCTAGATAGTGAAATTTATAATTGATCAAATGCATCCCTTAAGAGAATTCACTCATCCTTGATTGTACAAAATGAGGGAACTTTCATTGGACATTGCATGACAACCGTGAGAGCTAGAGATGAACCATTAGGTCTTACATGTGTAGGGACAAGTCCTATAAGATAACATAGATAATATTATTTTCATTTTTTATTATAAGGACAAATAGAGAGAATGTGAAAAAGTATTTTCTTAAGGTAGATGAAATTAATATAAATTATTTTGGCTTCTCTTCATTTAAAGAACATAATCTTCTCTACTTACGACACCAACCACATGATGTTGGAATCTCATTTTGTGCCACTAACCTAAATTTAATGTTAATCATGGGATATACTAAGAGGGGGGGTGAATCAGTATATCATATATCTTATAAATCTTTTCCTTCACCAAATTCCACTTAATCAAACATTCAAGATATGTAATAAAACTCAAATAATAAACACCACACAAGATAGAGAGAGACACCAGATATAATGTGGAAACCCAATGTGGGAAAAACCATGGAGAAAAATCTCAAGTATATGAATGAGCACCAATCCAAACAATATTTGCAAGCTAAGCTTGCAAGAGAACCAACCCCTTTGTTGAGCACCAACCTAAAAACTATTCGTGAGCACCAACCCACAAGAGCACCACACCCCTTTGTCGAGCACCAACCCAGCTACTATTCATGAGCAACAATCCATAGGAGTACCAACCCCTTTGTTAAGCGCTAACTTACAAACAATTCGTGAGCACCAACCCATAGGAGCACCAACCCCTTTGTGTATACCACACACCTATCTCTCAATGTTGCCATCTCTACAAATGATAGTTCAATACAACATCTCTTTCCTCTCTCTCACCTTTACTCTTCTAAGCTAGATATAAAAAATACAAATCATATTCATCTCTCACAATTACTCTTCTAAGCTAGATATTACAATATCAAATCAACCTCTATCTCTCATCTTTATAAATGGCTTCTCAAGCCTTTATTTATAGCTTTTCAAATGACTTTTGGCCTTCCCCCTTTGTGACCCTTCAATCCTCATGGAAAATGGCACCAAACTTGTATGACCCTTCATATTCAAGCCTTTGAAAAGTCATGTGGTGACCCTTCATGATCAAAAACATCCTTCCCTCTTTTGTCATCATCTTGGTGACTTTTCGTATTCCTTAAAGTGTCCCTTCATGAGAAATTGAACCCTTCATCTTTTGTCTTCACTTGGTGACTCTTGGAATTCCCCAAGATGACTCTTCATGGGAAAATGCATCCCATTCTTATTTTGTCTTTATCCCGTGGCTCTTTGAATTCTCCATGGGCCCTTCTTTTGTCTCATATGCAACCAAAAATATATTCATTAATATTAAATAAATATTAACTCATATTAGCCAAGATATATTTATTACAAACAATATTAAATGTAATGGGGACTTTATCACCAATAATGCTCTACCTTTGACATCAATGACAATATTTCCAACAATCTCCCCCTTTGTCATTAATGGCAACCTCAATCCTGAAACTACCACATCCTGTCACCTACACATAATATCATCTAAAAACATACAGTAACTCCCCTTACTATAGCAACTTGTACCTGTTACCTATACCTATTTTTTTCACCTATACCTTTACCTATTATTCTCCCCCTTTGACATTAATGGAAAAGGGCCTACCTGGAGCTAACACTTAGCTCCCCCTCAACTAATGTTGAACATCAATGGTAGGAGGTAATATAAATTACTCCCAACTCCTCTTACCAATCTTTGAATGTATTCTTTGATCATGCCTTTGAAAAGATATCTGACAACACATATACATTGTTTCCTATCCTTTGAGCATCTACAATAAACTCATTTGAATATTTTCTTCTAATCTCACAACCTTCAACATGAAACCTTAATGTGTATCCTTGATCACATATTTAACTAACACTCAACAGATTATGCTTAAGACCATTTAGATATAAAACATTCTTAGTCTTAGTTCTACCATAATCCAAACTTAAAGTACCTTTTCTAGCTATCTTGGTAGTTGTTTTATCTCCGAATCTCACCGTACCATCATTGATTTTCTTTAGAGTAATGAACTTACTTTTATCTCCTATCATATGCCTCAAACATCCACTATCAATTAACCATGGCTGATCTTTACCTCTTACATGCAGGGCTATCTAAACCATCATAGAATCTTTAGGTTGTTTCTTCTACCATGAACATGTCTAAACCTTCTTCTTGATGAATGGAGCTTTGAAACTCTGATCCTTCTTGACTAATTGCACACACGTCTATAATACCGAGCTATGTGTCCAGAGTTTTTGCACTTGTAGCATACTATGGTCTCTTCATCAAAGCTTGATAGAGGAGCAAAAAAGTTATAGCTTCTGCTTGACTCTACTTGACTTTCCTTCTCCTTATTTCTAAAATTGTTATCTCTTTTTCTACATTCTAATTTCTTGTGACCATATTCATTACAATAAAAATAATAGCCATAAAAATAAGACATGTCTGTATATCTCTGACTTGATTATCTTTTGTAGCTTTGTTCCTTCCAGCCTTCTCTATTTGAAATGTCTTCTATTTTCTTCATTTCTCCCCTTTTTGTTTCCTCTTTTGTAAGAGATTCAACATAACTCTTTTAATTTTCAAATCCAATCCCTGTCTTATCTGAATTTGCTTTTTGAATTTCCAATATCTTATTTAATATGTTAGTGCTATCCTCAAATTTTGAGTCACTAACTACTTTATCATTGACTAATTTCTCAATATCTTCTTTTAAAGAGGAAATTTCAATAACATACCTTTGACATTATTTTCTTGCTATTTCCAACTGTGTTGTGAGATCTTCTTCATTCTTCTTGGCTTCTTCCAAGTGTGTTGTTAGATCATCAATAATTTCCTTTGACTTCTTTTCATTTTTCTTGATCTGGCACTTTAATCTTCGATTCTTCTTCTGAACAACTTCTAAATCTTCTGAGGCACAAATGAGCTCTCCTTTCATATTCACTTTAGCTTCCTCCTCTTCTTCTTCTTGATCATCTTCATGAATGGCCATGAATAGAATCTCTTCTTCTTATGAATCACTAACTCCACTATCTTCTTTGTAAATATTCTCAAGTTTTATCCATGTTTCATGAGCAAATTTACATTGCATAACTTTAACAAATTTAGATTCACATAAACCACATAAAATAGCATTTAAAGCTTTAACATTACATTCACTTGCCTTCTTTTCTGCTAGAGTAATTGTAGATGTTTGTGGCTCTTCATATTCCTCCACCACTGCTTTCCATATGTTGAATCCAAGGGACATCAAATAAATCTTCATTCTCATGCTCCAAAAAGCATAATTCATCCCATCAAACAAAGGTGCCTTATTTGTATAAAATCCTTCCTGTGACCCAGCCATTGTGCTTTCTCGATCTACCTTCAAGTTGTAAAACTTTTCAAAAAGGAACCTGCTCTGATACCAATTGTTAAGCATGGGATATACTAAGAGGGGGGTGAATCAGTATATCATATATCTTATAAATCTTTCCCTTAACCAAATTCCACTTAATCAAACATTCAAGATATGCAATAAAACTCAAACAATAAACACAACACAAGATAGAGAGAGACACCAAATATAATGTGGAAACCCAATGTGGGAAAAACCACATAGAATAATCTCAAGTATATGAGTGAGCACCAACCCAAACAATATTTTCAAGCCAAGCTTTCAAGAGCACCAACCCCTTTACTGAGCACCAACCCATAGGAGTACCAACCCCTTTGCTAAGCACCAACTTCGCAACAATTCATGAGCACCAACCCATAGGAGCATCGACCCCTTTGTGTATACCACACACCTATCTCTCAATGTTTCTATCTCAACAAATGATAGTTCAATACAACATCTCTTTCCTCTCTCTCACCTTTGCTCTTCTAAGATAGATATAACAAATACAAATCATATTCATCTCTCACAATTGCTCTTCTAAGCTAGATATTACAATATCAAATCAACCTCTATCTCTCATATTTACAAATGGTTTCTCAAGCCTTTATTTATAGCTTTCCAAATGACCTTTGGCCTTCCCCCTTTATGACCCTTCAATCCTCATGGAAAATGTCACCAAACTTGTATGACCCTTAATATTCAAGCCTTTTAAAAGTCATGTGGTGACCCTTCATGATCAAAAACATCATTCCCTCTTTTGTCCCCATCTTGGTGACTTTTCATATTCTTAAAGTGTCCCTTCATGAGAAATTGTGCCCTTCCTCTTTTATCTTCACTTGGTGACTCTTGGAATTCTCCAAGATGACTCTTCATGGGAAAATGCATCCCATCCTTCTTTTGTCTTTATCCCGTGGCTCTTTGACTTCTCCATGGGCCCTTCTTTTGTCTCATATGCAACCAAAAATATATTCATTAATATTAAATAAATATTAACTCATATTAGCCAAGATATATTTATTAAAAACAATATTAAATGCAATGGGGCCTTTATCACCAATAATTCTAGACCTTTGACATCAATGACAATATTTCCAACATTTAAATTGTTAGTAAAAATTTTAAATATAAATAAACACATAATCATAAAATAGTTAAAAATTAATATACATTAAATAAAATAACTTTAATATATTAATTTTAAATACTATATAAACTTCCTAATTCAATCTAATGTACCTTCAATATCAGCTCTATTTGCAAGTGTTTCAAAAATCAATTCATGGTTAGATTCATTCACTTTTCACAAATTTATATTGTGAGGCTTTCCATGATATTTGATCATTTGAATATTTGTATCATAATAAGGTTTGAATAATGAAGCACCATCTTGTGTGTTTCAAAATCCTCAGATAACAATTATTTTATTTTTAATTGATAGTACCTATGAATCTAGGTTCTAGTAACCACTATGGATCCAGTGTGATAAATTAGCTCTTCTCTATCCATAACATTTGTGTTTAATTTTTTTTACCTCTACACAAGGACACAAGTAGTGTCTATTCTCTCGTAATTTTTCTCAGGTGAAATTAATATAAAAACATGTCTTGAATTTAAGGTATAAGCAAATTGTAGGTACATCTAGAAAAAAATTAAAATATCACTAATATCTAAGGTTGTATATTTGATTTAAGAATAAATTATCCCTAGTTGCACAAGATTTGAGATGTGGTAAAAGTAAACCGATGATTCCATTTCATGATCTATCAATTGTTGGAATGAATGGTTATTCTCTATAGGTGATATGGTTCTACACTACTAGTCATCAACCCATTATTTTGACTCACATTAATTACAATTAAATTCCATACATGAGGAAAAAACATGCCATATATTCTTTGTACGTGAGAATGTTTATTAGATCTATGATAAATATTTTCATTACACTAATTCAAAATATTTGTTGCATCGATCAAATTAGTATCATCCTTGTGCTTTGTCTGCTCTCTTTTAAGGGAATTTTTTACTTATGCATCAGCACCATCATTTTCCCTTTTTCCATGCCCAACCTCAAAAAATATCCAAAAATGTTGAACACCATTCTTTGTATGAATTTTGATTAACCAATAAAACATTCAATAATTCTTAAACTACCCTGCACAATTGTCTGACCAAATGTAGTGTGTATGAACCATGATTTCTCTTGCATTCATATTCATATAAAATATCTCAAAAAAACCCTAGATAAACTCTAAAGAATTCAATCTATCATTTCTCATATAAAAATGGTACTCCCTCAAAATATTTATGTTATCATCTGTGATATCAGGTGTATTTATAAATGTAATATAAACAAAAAATACTTGAATTGAATTATAATACTGAGATTGAACCTCATTTTATGGTTGTCGTATGTAGTTCTCAACAAAATACACAACCAAAATAATGGTTCTAACTAGGAAGTTGTCCTTGTATTCTTTTAATTGATTATCTAACCATTTTGATTTGTGTGTGTCTTGCATATTGGTAGATAATATTCTTTTTAAATTCAAACATGAAATCACATATAGAAACTTTGGTCATAACCAATTCAAGTCTTATGACTCTTTTCAATATTTTAACACATAATTAATATATTTTTACTTCTTATAATCAACTAGTTACTTTCTAAATTCATGTGAAATATCTTCATGTAAACAACTCACCGAATTTGAAAGACCACCACAACAGTTACATGTTCCATCTAAACATTGTTTGAAAAAAAAACTATCCCTTAGGTATTTGACATAAAAGTCCTTGAAATCATTCTTTTGATGTTTTAGGTCGGGAACACACCATAAATTCCTATAAAATCTTATTAGTATGTAAAGTACAACATATATGATGAAAAACATCAAAATTCATAGAAAATTCAACATGTACCCTAAAACAACATATGGTGTGTGCTCGGTTGATTTTAACATAGAAAGTCTTGCACATATCAAATGACATTTGGTTAATTATTAATTGGCCATTAAATTTTTCAATAAACTTTTTATGAAATTAGGTTTGCATCATGTCTAAAAAATGTTTTACATGTGGCTCATATTTTTTAATCCTTTTCTTCTTTTAAAATATTTCACATTATATGAGACCCTTATGTTTTCATGCCAAAAAATGTCAATCAATTATATTTTTACTTCAACAAATACCTTATCTTTTCATGGGAGTCTACCATTAAATGCCCAACAATCTACGAGTGAAGGGTCATCAAGCTTTATTCTTATTTTTATGGCATTTATTAGAGATTTTCTATTTAAATTCATGGATTTACTTGTTTCACTAAGAATTTAAGATTTAGATTTTGACTTACACACTATAGATTCCATTATTACTCATCTTACCACATTACTATCTTTATTCTGACATGTATTGCCTATTGTCTTAAACACATTAAATAGATTTTTTACTATTGTACTATTTTTTCCCTCCATGTTTAATTTTATTAACCCTAAATTATGCATCATAGGGCACATTTTTTGAATTTCCATTAATTGAAAAACTAATTAACATCATTTTATATGGCTTTTATTCTTAAATGCATAGTTCCATACACATTAAACATGACGTTGAACTATTCTTTTTGACATTTTACCTTCCATAGGTTCCATTATTTTTTCATCTATTTCAACCAAATACTTTTGTGTTCATCTTATTATCCTTGGAGGTGTGGGTGTAGGATCTATTTTTTATATTAAATTGGGTGGCATTAACACTTCAACCATAGTAGGGACAATATAGAGTTGACTATCTAAATTAGGGGTTATAGGTGAGTTAAATTCCTCTTCATTAAAAGACATAATTCGGGGTCATATTTTGATGTTGATTATCATCATACTCAAAATTTTCATTAT
>JARHVA010006649.1:185000-227500 GCA_037957365.1 Torreya grandis | reverse complement strand
AATAAATCCTATCCTTGACAATTTTAATGAAATGTGACTGATCATGTGTTGGTGTTGCCCAATGTTCAAAGGAACTTTGAAATAATTATCCAAGTGTTTTTGACGTAATTCTTAATCAATGTTATTGTAACTCTTATATGTTATTTCTTATTCTTTATATTTTCTAAAACATGGTGTGGTAGTAATGAAAGGGATGTCCTTATACCTTCTACCCTTATAATGTTGACATCAAAGTAATACCAATAGTCCCCCATTTTTTAAGGCTCCTTATTATGTTATCAGAGAATATAGGAATTATAGTGCCATGAATTTCTTGAAACACCTAAAGATAGACCTCATCACATATCTTCTAAATCTCATTTTTGAACCTATGAATGAACATAAATGAATACTCCTCACATATCATATTCCCTAGGTATTCTATGGAGGGATACCTTACTTGGACATGGGTCTTATAAACTATTCCCAACATTATGTATAATAAGTAGTACATCATGGACAAATTCCCATGGTTAGCCTCTAATCAGGTTAAAACATTTGTGATTTTATTCTTACACTTATAGTTTCTCTAAGGGAAACTAATTTATCAGATGTTAAAACATTTTTAACAATGGGAGCCTCTCAATGTGGACATATGCAATACTATCAAAGCCATGAAACATATTTAGGAGATACATACCTATTCAAATTCTAGGTCTAAAATTAATAATGCAATCGGATTCAATTCCTTATTTTGGATTCATCCTTTGGCCCTTGCCAACCATAGTTTCAACTTCCCCTCTACTATATTCTGCTCGAGCCAAATATAGGACCAAACTTGAATGTAAGTGATTTTATGTTTTGGAACTATAATAGACCTCTCAAATTCCCTACCTAAAATTTAAGTAATTACATTTTTATTTTTTTATAATATGGACACAATATACAAAAAAGGTTCCATTCACTAATAAATTTTTAAGGAGGTCAATGCACCTCATTACCTCTGGATTTACTACTACTTGGTGTAGGCCTTACACTTTGATAGATAACACGTCATCTATATAAATTTGGTATTAATCTAAATATGGCCTCACATACTCTACTTCCTCCCACAACATCAAATAATTGATAAATTTGAAGTATAGAGCACTTATATATAACACGGTGTCTGTATACTCCTGCCCCTGTAAATGAGAACATAAAAAGAGCTGAAGGATGACCATACTTCAAATAAGATGCCATTTTTTAAAATTCATTTACTATATTTTACCCTTGTAAATTGATTGGATTTCTCTTTGATTGATTATCAAGGAAATTAGGGATTCTAGAATGTTAAAGGGATAAAAAAAGTAATCTCTTGATCAAGAGAATAATGGCAAAGGAACTATCCTTCGCATATCTTTTTCATATATTTTTTCCAATCCTACATCTTAATTTCATTTATTTATCAACAATGCAAGTAATGAATTTTTTATTCAATTCCCATTTTGATTTGGATGTGATACTCAACTTTGATGGATTTACTTGTTTTCCAAATGGTAATATTTCATTAACCTTGTGTATCTAGTCATCCCATTTAATATAGTTCTCACTTATTCATTTACTAGATATTTTGCCTTGTTGTCAACCTTCCTTATGTATACCTTGGCCATGCTTCCTTTAGATTATGACACTTATTCAATTCTCATTATGTCATCTCTTTATATTTTTTAATCTATTTTATATGTTCTATGGTCATGATTTAACATGATTAATCCATGTGGATAAATCTCAGGCTTGCAAGAACTCAAAAAATTAAAGCCAAACTTGTTTGTATATTGTAACTATGTATGTACTAAAAGTTTTGGGTAAGAGAATGCTAATAATTGGAATGATCCTAAAGACTCAAAGCATTTAGAGACTCAAGGCCATTAACCATTGAAATTTGAATTTGATTTTATATTTTTAAATTTGTGTTTGAACACAAATGTGCCAAGTGTCACCTATTCATAGCTCAAAAGCTCAAAACCTTCAGAATAAACACCATTTAGACTATCAATACTTTTGGTGTTTTATTTTAATGAAAATTTACCAAGTGTTGATGTTTGGAATGATAAAATATCAAGGACATTAGATTCCATGATATCAGACCTTTTTAACTAATTGATAACTATATAAAGTCTATGTATTCCCAAGTTCACAAAAATGAACTAGGTGGTGAGTTTTTGGAGCCTAGTGACTTAGGACACTTCGAATTTTCATTGAATTTTGAAATATTCATTTAATGTCATGATACCATATGTTAATATTTAATATATCATGATCATCTAAGGACTTAGAAACATTACAAACTCTCAAATCTCTAGGTGATGTGATATCACCATGTGTTATGATCCCATGTAATAGAAGTGGGGCCAGATCATGGATGATTAACAAATACAAGCCAATAGCCCTGTGATCATGCAAAGTTAATGAAATCATAAATGCATAATGTCTACAAATCAATCCTAACTCAGATAATATATATCATACCATATAATTTCGATTGGGGGCACATTAGATAATTGGAAACATAACCAATATGGGGATCTATTAGACTTGATTAGTGGATATCTTACCACAATACACTATGATAGGAAGGGTTTAAAATCCTCCAACTAATCATAATAATGAAATAACCCTAAGGGATTCCTATGTTTTGATATCTCACTAAACTAATAATAAGTGAAACAAATCTAATCTAGTGCTCACAAAATCTTGTGGCACAAAGTGGGGGTTAGAAACAATAAAAGTAAACATGTATTGGAGACTATTAATTAAGATATGTATGACAAAGGCCCTAATACATGGAATAATAAGAGTAATATTATTTTAAGCCAATATTTATGCTACTTCTATCTATGAAAGATAGGATTAAAGTTAGAGAATACTTACCTGCATGATTAATCCATTGAGCCTCAATCTCTCCTTTGGACAAAGGGGATTCACAAGAGGTTGTTGTGGTTTGTAAGGATCACTAAGAAAGGCCAAATCATCCAAGACTTATCCACAAGACTAGATTATCCAAATAGAAACCCTAATCTAAGACTCCTCAATTAGAATGGTGGAAGAACATATTGTAAATAAGTACAAGAAAATAATAACTCTTGATTGATTGTTAAATAATGACTAAATGATATTGTATATATTGGTGGATTTAACCTTAATCCCTTATGAAAGTTTTAGATGATAGGGTAGACCTAGTCAACCTAGCACAATTTCAGACAAGAATTCACTAAGTCATGGGTTAGGTCAGTCAAGAGCTGACCTAGACCCTAAATAAATTTTACCCAAAACTATACAGGGTCGACCCAATCAACCTCTTATAGTAAAAAACTATTCAGGGTCAACCCAGTCGACCTAATACAATTGAATATCAAAATGGGTATAAGTTGAGGAAAAGAAGGATAAAAAGTGGGAAATGAGTAGAGGAGTATGAAAATAAGGAGTAATATCTTAGTAAATCTATTTGTGAGTTGGTTAGATTGGTAATAAATTGAAATAAGGGACAATAATCCTATAAAGTACCAATGATTTGCCCACCCTTTTCTTAGTGTACCCCTTAGGGTGTGTACTTAGAGATATTAAGTCTCGATGGGTTCCTACAATATGTAAGTCATCATTATTTGATAAAAGTTGAAAATATTATGTGTATATATATGCCCCACTCAAATCTCATCATGTGTCACTAAGGTGCAATAGGGGATGGTGCTTCGAGAAATAACATAAGAACACATAACGCTAAGGCTAAGAAAATTGAATTATTTTAAAACAAAAAAATTAAAAGTAAATGATAGAAAGGGAAATAACTAAAAATTAAATATGATGCATACCTTGACTTACCTTTATCACTATATGGTTTTGTGTTATGTTATTAGTTTTGATTGTGTGGGGTGCAGATACTAATTTTGACAAACCTAAGAATATAAAACTAAAGAGAAAAAATAAATAAATGTAGAAAAGCCAAGATAACTAGTGATATGTGGATGGGACACACTTGAAAATTTGGCAAGCTGGGATGACAAATACTATGTTAGATAAAATGACCAAGACAAAAGAAGATTAAATCAGCTAACCAAAAATCTAAAGATACTAAAGATCGAAAAACTCAAACAAGTAAACATTGAGTAATAAAGGAAAACTCACCAAGTTAAACCAAGGATATATGTAAAAAAGATGGTAATCAAACATCAATTTGAAAACAATAATATTTCTTCCTTAAATAAAGATGGGCAAGAAAAACAAAAAATGGTAGAATGACATTGATGAGTGAGCAGTAGCAATCCTGATCTCACTCAACAATGGAAAAAGGTGCATAAAATGGAAAACTAGAGTTAGGTGCCCAAGAAAAAAGTGATACAACAAATGAAAAATGGTAAAAAGGAATTCAAAATAAGTCTAATAATGTAAATCTATGGTGTAAATAAAGTAATCCATAGTTACTTAAACATAATGTTTTTCTTTAAGTATAGATAAAACTAAATCAAAGTAATGCTAGCATGTTTTTAAGATGTGAAGAAGAGGGAATATATAAGAAGGTAAAATATATTTAGAATCTCACATGCCTATCAAGGGGGGAAATGAAATGGGTGGAGGGGATAATGAAGGAAAAACCAAGGTAAAGGAACTCTCTATCAAAGTCAATACACTCAAATTAGGTTTGTCAAAATAAGAGGACTATCTACCTTAAGGACTCTGAAGAAATTCTCTTATCCATATAGGTCTTAGGTCAATAAATTTAGTATATGGACCAGCCCATGAAATCTATATACATGAAAAACAAAATGGACATACTTACCACAACGTGTTTCCCATTCCTCAAGACCCCTTACAAAGCCATCGGTCTAGTGCAAAGATTAGGTACTTGTGTGAGAAAATAGGTATCACCATAATTTTTTTTTGAATTCTCCTAATCCAATCTATTGGCCTACCACACCTTAATGGACTTTGGCTCTATGTGAGGCAAATTATGGAATTTGAGCTTCAATTGGAGATAGGAGATGTGTTTTTAATCACATCTTTTAGTATTATGTTTGACTTTTGAATTTTATATGTTGCCTTTTATATATCATTGCCTTTTGTTTAAAATTATTTGGCTTTTAACTTTCTTGATGGATTTTTCTATTTCTCCTCCATACAGATTCAAAAAACCAAACATGGGTGCTAAAGATGACTTTCATTTGAATCCTTGGGACTTGGTTACTAAGAGAGAGAACTTCATTGAGGATAGGGTCTAAGAGTCTCATAAATCTAAGTGAAATAAAAGTGCTATCTTGACTTTGACCTTGTTTTATCCAATATGGAGTGAAAGGAAAGGAAATTAAGAGGAATGACACATGGAACAATTTGAATTACTTCAAACCAAAAAAATGTGACAAAGGGAAAATAATGGATACAATGGTAGTAAATTATGATTCCTTATCATAAGAATAAGGGAAATAGAGGAAAATATGCTAACATTTTTTGTTTCAAAAATTCCATATATAAAAAGAAGATAAAGATAAAGCTAAGAACAAAGACCAAAAACACATTCTAGAAAAGGAATAACACAATGGCAATCTTATGAGGAAAGCCAGGTCCTATCCATGGTCTTACACTATAACTCATAAAACAAAAAACCACAAGGATGCCAAAAATCATGTGAAAAATAAATGAGAAGATGTTATTTTGTGAGGAAGGCTAGGTCTTATCTATGGTATTACACTACAACTCACAAAAGAGAAACACAAGGGGTAAAAAAAGTGTGTAAAAAGAGTATGAAAATAAAGAAGACCATGGAACATCATGAGGAAGCCTGGGTCCTATCCACATTTTTACAATACAACTCATGAGAGAAAAATAGAAACCAAAAGACCAAAAATTAAGGATGAAAGGTTTTTAAAAAAATGAGAGAACTAAGGTAGAGGGAGAGACCCATGTAAGTAACCTACAAAAAGTTTTAGATATTTGACATATAGAAAGCATGAAAAGAAGGGAAGAAATAGTCAAAATACTTTTTGAGTAATTGTGCATTGGTGGATTCTTTGAAAATATGGCCTTAATTAGTTTGAAGGTGATAGGTATTTGGACCAAGAATATCTTTGACTAAACAAGGGCTGCCCCACCATTTTTGGGCATTTTACCTTCTTTATCATGAGTGTAATCTAATTTAAGGATAATATCACCAACACTAAATTTTTAAATATTAACACATTTGTTATGTTGTTTGGTAATATGAGCCTTGTATTGGTGGTTAGATTACAAAGCAGACATACAATGTTCATTAAGGAGATGAAGGGCATGAAGGCAAGCTTCACATAATTATTCATCAAAAATGATACCATGAATAGATATACTAAGAGAGGGAAGTTCAAATTCCAATGGAAGAATTCATTTAGAACCATAGACTAGAGATAATGGTGTTTCCCTAGTGGCAATACATATGTTAGTATGATAGGCCCAAAGAGCAGGATAGAGATGAAGGTGCTAATCTATGCGAGTTTCACAAATTATATTTTATACAATTTTGTTAGTGGCCTAATCTTGGCCATTGAATTGTGGATGGTAAGGTGTGGAAAATCTTTGATTGATCTTGAATTTCACATAGAGTTATTTGAGATCCTTGTTTTTGAAATTATCACCATTGTCAAAAATGACAGTATGGGGAATGCCAAAGAAGAAAATGATTTGATTAATAATAAATTTGGTGATGGTTTTACCAGTAACATTAACAATGGCCATGACTTTAACCCATTTGGTAAAATATTCGGTAGTAGTGATTTTAAAAACATACCCATATTGGGAGTGAGGTAATTTATGGATGAGATCTAATCCCCACATGGAGAATGGTCAGGGAGATATGATAGTTTTAAGTTTAGATATAGGTGAATGAATTAGATCATCATGAAGTTAGCAAGGAGTAATATTTTTAGCAAATTTGATTGCATCCTTTTCAAAATTAGGCCAAAAATATCTCATACGTAGGTATTTGTGGGATATATCAAGTCTGTTATAGTGACCACCACCAATTCCCCCATCTACTTGTTCAAGAAGAGTAGGGACCTCATCTTGTATAACATAGCAGAGTAAGGTAACTTTAGCATTATGATAATAAATGATGTTATATCTAAATACATACTTAAAAAATTGTTTATGAATGCATGTTTTTTTTCAAGAATCTAAGTTATGAGAATAAGTTTGATGTTCTAAGAATTGAATGATGTCTTTATACTATAGACTTTGTCAAATGGTGATGGCCTAAATGTGGTAGATAAGTGACTATGGTGGTTGTGTATAAGATGGATATTTTCTTATTTGTATAAGAAAAGTGGGATTAGAAATAACTTAGTGTGGATGAAAGAGAGAAATGGAAGAAGCCAAAGAATTACCAATGGAATTTTGATCTCGAGGAATAGGCTCAATGGTGAAAGAGATGAAATCCTTATCAAGAGTGGTTGAAATTTGTTGATAGGAAATGAGATTTTTTGCTTTTGAAATGGTAATCACCATTGACTTGGAGGAAAATAAGATGATATTCATCTAAGGCATGTAGGTATTGAATGTCTAAATCAAGAGAAACTCTCATGCCTAATATTAGAGATTCTTATTCAACCATATTGTTGGTGACATCAAAGGGAAAGTGAAAAGCTAAAGGTATGATTTTTCTACAAGGACTTGCGAGAATGTAACTTGTCCTAGCTCCTTGAAGGCATTTAGCACCATCAAATTAAAGGGTCTAAGTATCTTCATGTAAGTTGACATTAATTTTAGGAAGCTCTTCAATAACTACTTTAGGTTTAATAGTATCAGGGGAATAATAGATTCATCAAGATTACTGGCTTCAAGATCAGAGCTAAAATTATGGAAGTAATCTTTGTGAGAGATAGATTGATTAATACCTTCAAATTATAGAATAGTGTCATATGGAAGACTATCTTAAAGGTGAGTGGTAACTAGCACATGATCTATGACAAGTTGATTAGCTATAATCTCTCCATTGATAGATTTTTAAGTTATGATGTTGAGATCAAATTCCATAAGGATGACCATCCATTTTCTAAAAAGGGTTAAAATAAATGATGACATAAGTGGTTTGGTATAACATGTAGTGTTGAATCTTTTTAACTAAAAATAGATGGTGAGGAAATCACATTCAACTTTGGTATAATGTTTCTCATAATCGATAAGCCCTCAAATAATGTAATAAATGGCATACTCTCTTATAGTATCATCTTGTTGGGAAATAATTACCCCAATTGATATAGGTGTGGAAGAAATCTATAAGATCAAGGGTCAATTTTTGGAAGAAGGATGAAGGGTAGGCAGGTGAAGCAATGACTCTTTTTTGTTATCAAAGGATTTTTGACAAGCGTTTCTCCATTCTAAGGCATTACCTTTCTTAATAAGAGAATTGATGGAGTGGATATGGTATGCCATTTTGGGGACAAAATGTCTAATTGCCCCAAAATTTTCCTAAATACATATGAGTTTCAAAAATGGAATGAGGAATGGTCATGTTGATGATATCACTAATTTTAATAGAGTTAACATTGATGGTGCAAAGAGAGACAAGGAATCCTAACAATTTCCTAGATGTGACACCAAAGACACATTTGTAAGGATTTAATCTAACCCAATATTTAATGTGGTTAAAGAAGATAACAAGATTTAAGAGGTGATTTTTATGAATGTTGGATTTAGTAATGGGATCATCCACATAAGTTTTAATAATTTTGTGGATAATATCATAAAAAATGTGAATCATTATTCATTAATAAATGGTTCTAGCATTTTTGAGGCTGAAGGGCATTTTGACATAGCAATAGGTGCCCCATTCCATGGTGAAAGTGGTTTTATGTTTGTACTTGGGGGTAATGTGAATATGATTATATCCTGAGAATCCATCCATGAAAAGAGTTAACATTTCATAATAACTTGTGGAATCAATGATGGCATATATCAAAGGTAAAGGGAACTTATCCTTGGGATAAGCAAGGTTAATATTAAAAAAATAAATAAAAATATGAATGGCTATAGTGACCTTTTTTTGAATGGAAACAATGTTAGAAACACATTCAGAATAGTCCACTAGTTAGATAAATTTAGCATCGAGTAATTTGATGATTTACTTGTGATATAAGGTGGAAACCTTAGGAGGAAATTACCTTTTTTATGCATAGGCTTGGCATTAGGATAGGTAATAATGTTATACACCACAATTCTAGGTTCAATATTAGACATGTCCTCATAGGACCAAGTGAATACCTCACAATATTTATCAAATAACAAGATCAAATTATCATACTCAGTAGGTGATAGTTCATAAAAACATTTAATTGGATAAGGATAGGATGGAGTACCATAATCATGCAACTAGTTTCTTTGATAATCATGGCATTGTATTCTTAGAAATGATATGGTACATGTTGACACTTGAAATTTAACAAAATGAGGAGAAGCTTCTCCTCATTCAAGTGAAACAATGGAACCACCTCAGGGATTTGGGTATCCGTATTATGAGGTGGATCTCTAGACTAGGGGCTATCTCCCCATGATACATCATTGAAGTTCATACTCCTACTACTAACAACTTGGGAAATGAAAACGGTTAAATTATGTGAAATTAAACCTATTATACTGGGAGTGATGCACCAAAACATTTTCTCTACTCATACCTTTAACATACACTTAAAACTAAGGACAAGTAGCACATACACTTCATTCCACATCAATCTCTTCTCCCACATCAATGCTTCAACATGGGGTCTTGGAGAAGACATATGATAGGAGGAACTAAATAATAGTAATTTTAAGAAACTATATTGAGTATCTTACTAACTTACACCTACATTCTCTTCAAGCACTTCTTGTTGACCTGCAAGAAGGAAATCACAATACATTGGGTATTAATGGAACCAACATGTGAAGGTAAACACAAATTACACTTTCACAAGACTAATACCAAGCATGTATACATAGTGAAATATTTGAATGAGTTAAAACACTTGTATTTATTTATTCAAGGTAATATTTTGGTATGGATTTTCCATACCCAAGTAGAGAGATATAAATAATTGCCAAAAAGTCCCAATTTATAGAACTTGGAAGGAGAGAGAGAGAGGAGAAGTTGAAGAGGCACAAGGCCATGTGTCATAAAGTGAATATTATTTAAACATGCATGAAAGATAAGGATGAGTTGATAAATATAATTTTAAGATCTCCAAATGTCATCTTCAATCATCCAATACCTATAAATGGTAAAAAAAAATCCCTTTTATACATAGAAAACTACCCCTAATAATTGGCCTTCCAAAACTTCCCAAACTCTACACATGATAAAATTTTATGATTAATATGAGTATGAGGGGTTTATAATAATCCCTCTCATGAATTAGGGAAGATTTTGACCCTTCTTATCATCTTGGCCATGCATGATCACACTTGGCAGTCTCAAAATAGCTCTTTACCCTTCACCCTTCACACTTGGCATCTAAAAACTATTAATATTTGAAATATGATCCATAAAATATGATAAATTAAATTTTTAAGGAGTTTACATGAAATCATTTACTATAAAATGGCCTTAAAAGGCTCTCCTAATGAATGTTTGCCATTTTCTCTAAGTCCTCACTAGTTGGCTTACTAGACTAGCTAGAAAGAATGACTTGGTAGGCACTCGTATATTCTTATAAAATTTATATTATGACCATATTTAGTTATAAAAATTCCTTTTATTCCCTCCAAAAGTGATTTCATCTCTTGGAAGTTCACTATGCTTGTAAAACACAAAAAATGGTAAAAATAAGCCCTATTTTCCTCTTTTTCTTATAGCTATATAAAAAAAGGCTATGGTTTTGATAGAATTGGAGTTTTAAATAACTTATATTCATAAATAAGGTTAAAATTCCTCCATTTTTTTGTCACTTTTAGGATCATTTTCACCTCTAGGTCTCAAACAGGGTTTAAAGAGGGTTTTAGAGTAACCAACTTTCTTAACCTTTGTCCATAAAGGTCTAACATTGAAATTATAACCAAATTAAACTTATGTCATCTTAAGGACCTAAAATAACATATAAAAATGTCTTATGGTCCCATGAAAATATGATGGGGGGTATGAGTGTTTGAAGTCGACCTTTGAGTCATTTATATGCTTTTCATGAGGGTCTAAGCACTCTTAAGGCCAAAAATGGATTCTTATGGAGTTATTTTTATAAAAACATGTTTCAAAATATATTTATATACCCAATAAACACTATATAACACATTTAATTGATCACCAAAGTCCAAAAAGAGAAATGAGCCCTGATTTGGAATAAGGCTTACACCTTGCCAATAGGCCTGTTTACACCTTGTGAACTAAAAGATGTTAATTTGCACTTTCAATGCATTATTACAGAATTAAAAACTCACATATACCTTATTTAATGTTATACAAAACATAATAATGATCCATAGGTGCTATAAGTAAGAATGACCTTCCTTTAGGATCCTAGCTTGTATGTTGCTTTATTAGGCATGTATGCAAACCCTCTTGTGTAGAGCATCATATTTAGCTTCAGACCCTATAAGTTTATTTATAATAATTAATTGGATTTTTATCATATATTTTAACCTCTATTTTATCTCACTTTACCTCTAGTCCATGGTTTGACCCATTTCTCCTTCAAACTGTCTCTTTAGGCATGGAAAAACTACCCTTATTCTGAGACAAAATAGGGGTATGTTCCCCTTCCTCTTATTCAAAATTCATAGTTTAAGTTTCTTCCTCAAATCCAAAGGGTGTTTTTAATCAAATTTAATCATATAAATCCAAGTTTTAGACCTTCATCTAACACCATTTCTGAGGTGGACTTTGGAGTGCAGGGTTGTGCATGATAGGTAGGGTATGACTATGTTTTCTCCATTATTGGTACCTTATTCTATGTCAAAATATGTTTTAGGAGGTTTATATATTATTATACATTAATTTTATATTGTCTCCATCCTTTATTCAACACATTGAACTCTCAAAACACTTCTATGTTCTTGCAAACCTTCTTGGATCTCCAACTATTTAGACTGAGACAGTTGCCTTACACTGTGTTTAGAGGTTATTGACTACCAAATAATTATTGAGAAGTTTATTAAGGAATATTAAGAATATATTATGATCAAATTTAAATTTTTCCAAGTAATACTCCATCAGCCCCATCTCATTTGGCATGAGAAAGGCTTTCTTTTAGGTCACTGCCTCTCTCAGTCCGTACATGCTTATAGTTGTGTTTGGGGTTTTCAAATTAGGTGTGGATCATGTTATATAGGTTTTAATTGATTACCTTGATGTTAATATTCCATTAATTTAAGTTATACATACTTTTAAGGCTCCATCCAAGGTTTGAACCTCAAAACTTCTCTTCACTTTCAACCTATCCTGCCTTGACTGTGTTCATGCATTTAGGGCCTACTTGTAGGTGTTTAGAGTTTGGTTGAGTGTTTTGAAGCCTCTATTTGAAAAAAATGTATATGGAAGAATATGATTTTATACTAACTCATAACCTTGATGACATTTAACTCCTTCAAGTTGGAAACTAGGTCATTGTATATATTAAGGCTCTTGCTCTGCTTGTAGGTAGTTGTTTAATCCCCTGTATAGACAAAAGGTGACCAAAGTAAGCCAAATTAATGATCTATCATCATTTCACCTTACTAATATCTTGAGATAAATCCTTAAAATATTTGAAACTTTGAAACATGGTGATAATGTTATAATGTAACTTGAGTGAAAGAAAGGTTCATCTCCCTTCTTAGACCTATAGATGTAATTGAAACCTTTTAGTGTATCTGAGCATAACTTTAGGGTTTGTTAGCACTCATGATTCTTGGATTTTGACCTTCTTCCTCTTGAAAGGTAATAAAAATATAATAGGGCTACCAAATAGGGTAGATAGGTCCTATTTATTGAGTCAATTTTAGATTTATTCAATTTCATTCAAAGACCAGAGCTCTCTATTTTTCTATTTTTAGGGACAAGAGGCTTGAGTCTAGCCATTTGAACCTCCATTATGTTTTCACCCTTCCTTTTCCAAATCATCCCTTATAAATGTGTCACCATCCCATCATACAAATCCAAGGCACAAAGTGATCCTCAAATATTTCAAATTCTTTAAGAAAAAACTCTACACCATCTATTTAGGCCACTTGTAGGTGGTGATGAATGGTAGTAGACAATGAGTACAAGTGAGGCATTGAGTACTGCTATGGTTACCTCTAGGAAACATGGATCAACTCCACTTATAAAAATTCACTCTCAATTTCCCCAAGAAGTTAAAACATAATAAAAATCACTATCAAAACATAATGTTATTCAGGTGGTCCCTATTGGTGCATCCTTCTTGAAAATGTAGGCAGTAAATAAAAAAATAGTGAACAAGGTACATGATTTAAGCTAAGGGTTGCCTATATTCAACCTCCAATTCAATATTTCACTTCTAAACACATGGTACACATTCAATTATTTATATTGACATTGAAAACCTCCATTCTAGGCACTTATAATAGTTGAGAGTGCAAAAGAATAGTTGGGAGCCTATATAAGCCTAAAAAAGGCTTCCCTAAGTGCTTGAGCTTTCCAAAAATAAAGGAATCATGGAAATGTATTTTAAATAATTTCAAAACACATAAAATACATAAACCCATTAGACCAAAAAAATAAAAACTGAGACAATATCAAACAGATACCCCCTCATGGTTGTAAGCCCATAAAAAGATGTCTAGGATCAAACTAATGGTTCATAAAGGATGAGGAACCAAATTTCAACTTATTATTATGGAAATTAATTTCAATGTGATTAAAATCCACCCCTATAATCACTCCCTCCAATTCCACCCGTACGACCCATGCCAAGTGCTTAAAGTTGACAATTATTTGCTTGCCAAGACAAAATGAAGTAAAATGAGTTACAGATGAAACATTATAATGAAATTATTGTAAAAACAGCATGAATATTGGTGAGGGGAGGTGAAGAGACATCCCACCACTTTTTTATCTAGAGATCATATTATGAAATCTGTACAAGTGCCCAAAATCTCCTAAAAATAAGGAAAAACTGCCATCCACTAAACATAACTACTTCTTGGATGACATATGACCATCCCTAAAATTATTATAACCTATAACACATTTAAACTAATCTTGGTGTCACATTTATCCTCTTGGGAGTCCATACAAGTCCATTAATGGGATAGAAAATGGCCAAAAGACCCCTTTTTGCACATAAGACATGACTAATGACCAATTCATGACTCGTAAACCATATGAATCATGTTAAATACCATGATAGGACAAATTGACAAAAAAAAAGGCCTTTTACCAAATTTGACCATGGTTTGACTAGGTTTGACTTTGGTTGGCTAGGCCATTTCAAGGAGGGTGAGCTTAGACCAAGACTAGGACAAGGTTAGGACGATACTAGACTAACATGACACCCCATAAGATATATGGAACCTTCTTAAAAATTTACAAATGATATGGGTTGACCTCATTTTACTAGAAGTCAATGTTTTTTAAAAATGTGGTGACTCTTAGGGGTAACATGTTTGCCTCTGTTAAGGATCAGTAGCCTTATCCTATTCATTAGGTAAGGGAGTCAGAAATATGGTTGGAAAATATAATAAAAAGACTTTGAAGAGACAAACAAGACAATAATTCTACCTAAAACACACAAAATAAAAAAAATAACACATAGTAAAGACCCAACAACAAATAAGACAAGGACACACCTATGTTACTAAGAACTTAGGGAAAGTAAAACACAACACAACTGAAAGTAAACTAATATGTACATCTATCTTGTTAAATTTTCCCCCCTCCTAGATCAAAGAGGAAACTTTTTATGTCTCCTTCATGGAAATAAACCTCATGGTGGTAACCACATAGTTTATAGGAGTGAAAACTTGGTGACTCCCCCTTCTTGTTTGCCATCTTGATTGGCATGTATTTCAATGCATCAGGTTCAATGCTATCTTTAACCTCAGTGTATTTGTATTTCTCTTTGAGATTTGTTTCATGCTAGTATTTCATGCTAGTGTAGTCCATCAATGGATCAATGGCTACCATATCATTGTTATAGGGCTCATTTGTCTCATGGTTCTCTTGGTATGCATCATGAACTAGCTCATCCTTTTCTATCTCTTGGAGAAGCTTTTCAAACTGATCTCTTACTTCATCATATCTCTCTTGAGGAAGGGTGGGTAGTGTAATATTTTAATTGAGGCAAAAAAATTCTAATTCATTTCAAAAATCATCATTTTCTTGCTCAAGAACTTCTTTAAAGTCTCTATCAAACCAAACTGAACTCTCTCCTTCTTATTCAAAGCTAAGAGTCTTTGGCTGCTCAGGAACATGCTCTTGAACATAATTCAACTCAAGTACCATGATTTGATCATTATCTTCATCAAAGCAAAAATGAGGTTCATCAAACAAAGGGGAAGAGAGCTCACCATGCTTACATTCCTCATCATCCAACATTGACATGTGAATTTTATCAATCACATCTTCATATTCTTGGAACATTTACATGTAGAGGTGACCCATATATTCTCCTTGAACCATGCCACCTTCAAGAGTTACTCTTTCAACTTTAGTCTCATGAAAACCTCCTAGGGTAGCCACCTTTTGAGAAATGATTTGATGATGTTCTCCATCTTTGATGATGGTTTATAGCTCATGTTCATGATGATATTCACCATGATGATGCTCATGTGGAATAATTATGATGATCTCATCTTCATTCTCACTCATGATAGCCTCGTGATCAACCAATAATTTCATTTTCTCTTTCTCACTTGCCTCCCTCAAAACAAGTTCCTTTTTAGGATGGAATGAAATGAAGGGTGAAGGGATATGTTCATGAATTTGAGGTGGAAGGGCTAGGATATGGAAGGTAGTGGAAGGTGAAGGAAAATAATATGGAGTTTGGGATGAAGGAGAGGTCTTAGGAATGGGTTTTGAAAAGTGGCAAGCACTAGTGAGCTCATATGGAAGTCCACTCTTGGGTTGGTTAGAAGGAATATCACTTACATGAGTAGGAATCTCACTTTGCCAATGATCTCCTTGCATATAACTCATCGAAACCTTTTATTTCACATGACAAGGCTGATAATTTTTTTTGAGGATGATAGGTATTAACATATGAAGGGTAGGGATCAATTTGGGGATGGTAACAAGGCATTTCCTGGTAACCATTCTTATATGACTACCCAACATCTTGATGATGACTATGAAGGGATGAAAAACAAGTATCATAAGGTTGAAAAAGGACATATTGGAGTTGATTAAGGTCATATTGGAATTGATAAGGATCAAAACAATGTTGATATGGATCAAAATCAAGTTGACCGAGCACTTGTATGCTTTAAAGAGGAAGAGGCAATGTTTGCACTATTTCACCAACTTGTAGAGGGCAAAAATCAACATCAAGACCAACCTTGAAAGCTTCATTTGGAAAAAAAGACAAAAAATCTATGAAAAACATTCAAATAGAATACCAGGTTGCTAAACCATTTGATTCAACTTTGGAGTCACCTTTGGTGCTTGGAAAGTGCCTCCCAAGGCTAATATATTGAAGGACAACACCAAAAATCCTCCAACTCTTTGAACTTGTGTCCCACCAGGCATGCCAAAAACTATTGACACTTGAACGTGGACCCAATGAGGAGATGGGATAAGATTATCCTCATTTAATTGAAATAATGGAACCACCTCAGGGCTATGGGTATCCCTATTATGAGGTGGATCTCTAGACTAGGGGCTAGATCCCCTTGATGCATCATTTAAGTTCATAATCCTACTACTAACAACTTGGGGAATGAAAAGGGTTAAAATATATGAAATTAAACCTATTCTATATAGGGTGATGCACCAAAACATTTGCTCTACTCATACCTTTAACATACACTTGAAGCTAAGGACAAGTAACACATACACTTCATTCAACATCAATCTCTTCTCCCACATCAATACTTCAACATGGGGTCTTGGAGATGACATATGATAGGAGGAACTAAAAAATAGGCATTCTAAGAAACTATATTCATTATCCTACTCACTTACACCTTCATTCCCTTCAAGAACTTCTTGTTGACCTGCAAGAGGAAATCACAATACACTAGGTACTATTGGAACCAACATGTGAAGGTAAATGGAAATTACACTTTCACAAGAATAATACCAAGCATGTACACATAGTGAGATATTTGAATGATTTAAAACACTTGTATTTATTTATTCAAGGTAAAATTTTGGTAGGGTTTCACCATAACCAGGTAAAGAAATACAAAAAATTGCCGAGAAGGCCCAATTTATAGAACTTGGAAGGAAAGAGAGAGAGAGGAGAAGTTGAAGAGGCACAAGGACATGTGTCACCAAGTTAATATCAGTTACACATGCATTAAATATAAGTATGGGGTGATAAATATAATTTTAGGATCTCCAAATGTCATCTTCAATCATCCAAGACCTACAAATGGTCAAAAACCTCCTTTTCTATGCATAGAAAACTAGCCTTAATAATTGGCCTTCCAAAACTTCCTAAAATCTACACATGATAAAATTTGATGATGAATATGAGTAGGATGGGTTTCTAATAATATATTTCATGCATTATGGAGACTATTGACATTTTTTATCATCTTGGCCATGCATGATCACACTTGGCAGTCTCAAAATAGCCCTTTACCCTTCACCCTTCACACTTGGCATCTAAACACTATTAATATTTGAAATATTATACATAAAATATAAGAAATTAAATTTTTAAGGAGTTTACATGGCATCATTTACTATAAAATGGCCTTAAAAGGTTCTCTAAATGAAGGTTTACCATTTTCTCTAAGTCCACACTAGCTTTCTTATTAGACTAGATAAAAAGAATGAGTTGGTAGTCACTCTTATAATCTTATAAACTTGATATAATGACCATATTTAGTTATAAAAATTCCTATTATTCCTTCCAAAAGTGATTTCATCTCTTGGAATTTCACTATGCTTGTAAAACACAAAAAAATGGTAAAAATAAGCATTATTTTCCTCTTTTTCATATAGTTATGTACAAACCAAGGCTATGGTTGTGATAAAATTTTAGTTTTAAACAACTTATATTCATCAATTAGGTTAAAATTCCTCCATTTTGTGGCACTTTTTGGCTCATTTTCACCTCTAGGTCTCAAACAGGGTTTAAAGAGGGTTTTAGAGTAACCATCTTTCTTAACCTTTGTCCATAAAGGTCTGACATTGAAATTATCTCCAAATTAAAATTATTTATTATTAAGGAACTCAAATAACATATGAAAATATCTTATGGTCCCATGGAAAATATGATGGGGGGTATGAATGTTCAAAGTTGACCTTTGAGTCATTTATATGCTTTTCGTGAGGGTCTGAGCACTCTTAAGGCCAAAAATGGATTCTTATGGAGTTATTTTTCCAAAAAAAATGTTTTAAAATATTTTTATATACCAAATAAACACTCTCTCACACCTTTAATTTATCACCAAAGGCCAAAAAGATAAATGAGCCCTGATTTGGAATAAGGCTTACACCTTGCCAACAGGCCTATTTACACCTTGTGAACTAAAAGATGTTAATTTTCAATTTCAATGAATTATTACAGAATTAAAAAATCAAATATACCCCCTTTAATGTGATCCAAAACATCATAATGGTCCATCAAGGCTATAAATAAGAATGACCTTCCTTTAGGAGCCTAGCTTGTGTGTTGCTTCATTAGGCATGTATGCAAACCTTCTAGTATAGAGAATCATATTTAGCTTCAGACCATATAGGTTTGTTTATAACACTTAATTAGATGTGTAACATCTACTTTAACCTATATTTTATCTCACTTGACCTCTGGTCCATGGTTTGACCCATTTCTCCTTCAAACTGTCTCTTTAGGCATGGAAAAACTACCCCTATTCTAAGACAAAACAGGTGTATGTTCCCCTTCCTCTTCTTCAAAATTTATAATTTTATGTTCTTCCTCAAATCCTAATGGTTTTTTTAATCACATTTAATAATCTAACTCCATTTTTTAGACCTTCATCTAACACCATTTCCAAGGTGGACTTTGGAGTACAGGGTTGTGGATGATAGGTAGGGAATGACTGTGTTTGCTCCATTATTAGGACATTATTCATGTGAAAATTTGTTTTATTAGATGTATATATGCTTATACATTCATTTTATTGTGTATCCATCCTTTCTTCAACACATTTAACTCTCAAAACATTTTTCTGATCTTGTAAACCTTGTTGGATCTCTAACTGTTTAGACTGAGATAGTTGCCTTCCACTACGTTTAGAGGTTATTGACTACCAAATAAGGATTTAGAAGTGTCTGATGGAATATTAAGGATATCTTGTGATCATATTTAAATTTTTCCAAGTCATACTCTATCAACCCCATCTCATTTGGCATGAGAAAGGCTCTCTTTTAGGTCACTATTTGTCTCAGTTCGTACAAGCTTGTAGGTGTGTTTGGGGTTTTGGAATTAGGTGTGGATCATGTTATATAGGTTTTACTTGGTTACCTTTATGGTAATATTCCATTAATTTAAGGTATACATACTGTTAAGGCTCCATCCAAAGTCTAAAATTTAAAACTTCTCTTCACTATCAATCTATCCTGCCTTGACTGTGTTCATGCATTTAGGGCCTACTTGTATGTGTTTAGACTTTGGTTGAGGGTTTAGAAGCCTCTATTTGAATATTCTTTAGATGGAAGATTATTTTATACTAAATCATAAACTTGATGACATTGAACTCTTTCAATTTGGCAACTAGGTCATTGTATGTATTAAGGCTCTTGTTCTACCTGTAGGTAGTTGCTTAGTCCCCTGTACAAATAAAAGGTGACCAAAGTAAGCCAAATTGATGATCAACCCTCCTTTCACCTTTATTATATTTTTAAAAAACTCATTAAACTATTGGAACCTTTGAAACATGGTTATAATATTAGAATGTAACTTGAGTGAAAGAAAGGTTCATCTCCCTTCTCAGACCTATAGATGTAATTGAAACCTTTTAGTGTATCTAAGCATATCTCTAGGTTTTGTTAGCACTCATTATTCTTGGATTTTGACCTTCTTCCTCTTGCAAGTTAATAAACCTATAGTAGGGATATGAAATAGGGTAGATATGTCCTATTCATTGAGTCAATTTTAGATTTATTCAATTTCATTCAAAGACCAGAGCTCTCTATTTTTCTATTTTTAGGGACAAGAGGCCTGAGTATAGCCATTTGAACCTCCATTATGTGTTCACCTTCCATTTTCCAAATCAGCCCTTATAAATTTTCCACCAGGCCATCATACAACTCCAAGTCATAAAGTGATCCTCAAACATTTCAAATAATGAATGGTAGAAAATAATGAGTACAAGGGAGGAATTGAGTATTGCTATGGTTACCTCTATGAAAAATGAATCAAATCCACTTATCAAAATTCACTCTTAATGTCCCCAAGAATTTAAAACATAATCAAAATCACTATCAAAACATAATGTTATTAAGGAGGTCCCTATTAGTACATCCTTCTTGAAAATGTAGGTAGTAAAGAAAAAAATAGTGAACAAGGTACATGATTTAAGCTTAGGGTTACCTCTATTCAACCTCCAATGCAATATTTAACTTCAAAACACATGAGACACGTTCAATTATTTATATTGACATTAGAAACCTCCATTCTAGGCACCTATAATAGTTGAGAGTGCAAAAGAATAATTAGGAGCCTATATAAGCCTCGAAAAGGCTTCCCTAAGTGCTTGAGCTTTCCAAAACTAAAGAAAGCATGGAAATGTATTTTAAATAATTTAAGAACACTTAAAATACATAAACCCATTAGACCAAAAAAATAAAAATTGAGACAATATCAAATAGATACCCCCTCATGGTTGTAAGCCCATAAAAAAATATATGGGATCAAACTAATGGTTCATAAAGGATGAGGAACCAAATTTCAACTTATTATTATGGAAATGAATTGCACTTTGATTAAACTCCACCCCCAGAAGCACTCCCATCCAATTCCACCTATACAACCCATGCCAAGTGCTTAAAGTTGACAATTATTTGTTTACCAAGACAAAATGAAGTAAAATGAGTTGTAGATTAAACTTTCTGATGAAATTATTTTACAAAAAGCATGTAAATTTGTGAGGGGATGTGAATAGACATCCCACCACGTTTTCAGCTAGAGATCATTTTATGAAAGTCGTACAAGTGCCCAAAATCTCCTAAAAATAAGGAAAAACTTCCATCCACTAAAAATAACTAATTCTTGGATGACATATGACCTTCCCTAAAATTATTCTAACCTCTCCCACATTGAAAATGATCTTGGTGTCACATTTATCCTCTTGGGAGTCCATACAAGTCCATTAATGGGATAGAAAATGGCCAAAAGACCCCTTTTTACACATAAGACACGACTAATGACCAATTCATGACTTTTAAGCCATATGAATCATGTTAAATACCATACTAGGAAAAATTGACACAAAAATAGACCTTTTACCAACTTTGACCATGGTTTGACTAGGTTTGACTTTGGTTGGCTAGGCCATTTCAAGGAGGGTAACCTTAGACCAAGACTAGGACAAGGTTAAGTATGATACTAGACTAACATGACACCCCATAGGACCTATGAAACCTTCTTAAATTTTTAAAAATGATATGGTTTGACCTCATTTTACTAGAATTCAAATTTTGTCAATAATGTGGCAACTCCTATGGGTAACATGTGTTGCCTATGTTAAGGATTAGTAGCATTATCCTATTCATTAGGCAAGGGAGTCAGAAATATGCTTGGAAAACATCATAAGAAGACCTTGAAGAGACAAACAAGACAATAATTCTACCTAAAACACACAAGAAAAAAAATAACACATAATAAATACCCAAAAACAAATAAGATAATAACACACATGTTTTAATAAGCACTTAGGGAAAGTAAAACACAGCACAACTAAAGCAAACTAATATGTACATCTATCTTGGTAAATTTTACCCCTCCTAGATCAAAGAGGAAACTTATTAGGTCTCCTTCATGGCAAGAAACCTCATTGTGGTAACCACATAGTTTGTAGGAGTGAAAACTTGGTAACTCACCCTTCTTGTTTGCCATCTTGATTGGCATGCATTTCAATGCATCAAATTCAAACAAGTCTTTCACCTCCATGTATTTGTATTTCCCTTTGAGACATTTTTCATGCTAATCTTTCATGCTAGTGTAGTCCATCAATGGATCAATGGCTACCATATCATTGTTATAGGGTTCTTTTGGCTCATGGTTCTCTTAGTATGCATCATGAACCAACTCATTCTTTTCTATCTCTTAGAGAAGCTTTTCAAACTGGTATCTTGCTTCATCATAGCTCTCTTGAGGAATGTTGGCTGGTGTAATATTTGAATCAAGGAAAAAAGTTTCTAATTCATTTCAAAGATCATCATTTTCTTTCTCACAAACTTCTTCAAAGTCTCTATCAAACCAAACTGACCTCTCTCCTTCTTGTTCAAAAATAAGAGTCCTTGGCTGCTCAAGAACATTATCTTGAACCTAATTCAACTCAAGCACAATGATTTGATCATTAGCTTCATCAAATCAAAAAGAAGGTTCATCAAACAAAGGGGAAGAGAGCTCACCATGCTTACATTCCTCATCATCCAACATTGACATGTGAATTTTATCAATCACATCTTCATATTCTTAGAACATTTGCATGTAGAGGTGACCTATATATTCTCCTTGAAACATGCCACCTTAAAGAGCCACTCCAACTTTAGTCTCATGAAAACCTCCTAAGACATCCACCTCCTGAGAAATGATTTGATGATGTTCTCCATCTTTGATGACGGTTTCTACCTCATGTTCATGATGATAGTCACCATGATGATGCTCATGTGGAATACTTATGATGATCTCATCTTCATTCTCACTCATGATAGCCTCTTCATCAACCAATAATTTCATTTTCTCTTTCTCATTTGCCTCCCTCAAAACAAGTTCCTCTTTAGGATGGAATGAAATGAAGGGTGAAGGGATAGGTTCATGAATTTGAGGGGAAAGACTAGGATATGGAAGGTAGTGGAAGCTGAAGGAAAATAATATGGAGTGTGGGATGAAGGAGAGGACTTAGGAATGGGTTTTGAAAAGAGGCAAACACTAGTGAGATCATATGGAAGTCCACTCTTGGGTTGGTTAAAAGGAATATCACTTACATGAGTAGGAATCTCACTTTGCCAATGATCTCCTTAGATATAGCTCATTTAAACTTTTTATTTCACATGAAAAGGATAATAGGAAATTTTTCGAGGATGATAGGTATCAAAATATGAAGGTTAAGGATCAATTTAGGGCTGGTAACAAGGCATTTCTTGGTAATCATTCTTATAGGACTGCCTAACATCTTGTTGATGACTATGAAGGGATGAAAAAGAAGGATTATAAGGTTGAAAAAAGACATATTGTATTTGATGAAGGTCATATTTGAATTGATAAAGATGAAAACAATGTTGATAGGAATCAAAATCAAGTTGACCAAGCATTTGTTCACTTTAAAGAGGAAGAGGCAAGGTTTGCACTGCTTCACCAACTTGTAGAGGGCAAAACTCAACATCAAGACCAACCTTGAAAGCTTCATTTGGAAACATAGACATAAAAAAGCTATGAAAAACCTTCAAATAAAATACCTACTGCTAAACCATCTGATTCAACTTTAGAGTTGCCTTTGATGCTTGGAAAAGTGCCTCCCAAGGCTAATGTATTGAAGGACAACACCAAAAATCTTCCAACTCTTTGAACTTATGTCCCACCAAGCATGCCAAAAACTATTGACACTTGAACTTGCACCCATTGAGGAGATGGGACAAGCTTCTCCTCATTAAATTGAAATAATGGAACCACCTCAGGGTTGTGGGTATCCCTATTATGAGGTGGATATCTAGACTAGGGGCTAGCTCCTCTTGATGCATTATTGAAGTTCATACTCCTACTAATAACAACTTAGGGAATGAAAAGGGTTAAAATATTTTAAATTAAACCTATTAAATTGGGGGTGATGAACCAAAACATTTTCTCTACTCATACCTTTAACATACACTTGAAACTAAGGACAAGTAGCACATACACTTCATTCAACATCAATCTCTTCTCCCACATTAATGCTTCAACATAGGGTCTTGCAGATGACATATGATAGGAGTAACTAAACAATAGGAATTATAAGAAAATATATTGATTATCCTAATCACTTAAACCTACATTCTCTTTAGGCACTTCTTGTTGACCTATAAGAAAGAAATCATAATACACTAGGTACTATTGGAACCAACATGTGAAGGTAAATGGAAATTACAATTGCACAAGAATAATACCAACTATGTACACTTAATGAAATATTTTAATGAGGTAAAACAATTTTATTTATCTATTCAAGGTAAAATTTTAGCAGGGATTCACCATACCTAGGAAGAGAGATATAAACAATGGCCAAGAAGGCCCAATTTTTAGAATTTAGAAGGAGAAAGAGAGAGGAGAAGTTGAAGAAGTACAAGGACATGTGTCACTAAGTGAATATCAGTTAAACATGCATGATACAGAATTATTGGGTGACCCATATCATGTTATGAGCTTCAAATGTCATCTTCAATCATCTAATTTTTTAAAATGGTCAAAAACCTCCTTTTCTATGCATCGAAAACTACCCCTCATAATTGGCCTTCCAAAACTACCCAAACTCTACACCTGATAAAATTTGCTAATTAATATTAGTAGGAGGTGTTACTAAAAATCCCTCACATGCATTGGGTAGGATCTTGACCCTTCTTATCATCTTGGCCATGCATGATCACACTTGGCAGTCTCAAAATAGCCATTTTCCCTTCACACTTCACACTTGGCACTAAAATATCTTCATATTTACAATCTGATACATGAAAAAGGAGAAATGACATTTTTAATGAGTGTTAATGGCATTATTTACAAGAAAATTACCTTAAAAGGCTCTCCAAATGAAGGTTTGTCATTTTCTCTAAGTCCTCACTAGCTAGCTTACTCGACTCACTGAAAATAATGAGTTGGTAGGCATACTTATAGTATTATAAACTTTATATAATGACCATATGCATTTATAAAAATTCATAATCTTCCCTAAAAAAGTGATTTCATCTCTTGGAAGTTCACCATTCTTGCACAAGACAAAAAATAATGCTAAAAATAAACCTTGTTTTCCTCTTTTCCTTACAGTTTCATACAAAATAAGGCCATTTATATGATCCTATTGGAGTTTTAAAAAAATTCTCTTCATCACTCAAGTTCAAATTCCTCCATTTGGTGGCACTTTTAGGCTCATTTTCACCTCTAGGTCTCAAACATGGTTTAAATAGGGTTTTAGAGTAACCAGCCTTCTTAACCTTTATTCATAAAAGTATGACATTGAAATTATATAAAAATGGCACTTGTGTCTTCTTAAGGACCTTTCCTAACATATCCAAATGTCTTAGGGTCCCATGCAAAATATGATGTGAGGTATGAGTGTTCAAAGTTGACCTTTGAGTCATTTATATGCTTCTCATGAGGGTCTGAGCACCCTTAAGGACAAAAATGGATTCCTATGGAGTTATTTTACCAACCAGAGGTCACACCATATTTTTATCTACCACATAAACACTCTTCAACACCTCTAATGGATCACCAAAGGCCAAAAATATAAATGACCCCTGGTTTGGAACAAGGTTTACACCTTATCAATAGGCCTATTTACACCTTGTGAACCGAAAGATGACTATTTACACTTTCAATGAATTTATACAAAATGAAAACATCAAATCTACCCCCATCAAGGTGATCCAAAACATATAAGTGATTCATCAAGGTTATAAATAAGAATGTCTTTCCTTTTGGAGCCTAGCTTATATGTTGCTTTACTAGGCATATATGCAAATCTTCTTATATAGAGCATACTATTTATCTTAAAACCCTATAGTTTTATTTATCATGATTAATTAAATGTGTAATAGATATAAAAACCTCCATTTGATCTCACTTTATGTCTGGTCCATGGTTTCACCCATTTATCCTTCAAACTATCTCTTTAGGCATGGAAGAACTGCCCTTGTTATGAGACAAAATAGGGGTATGTTCCCCTTCTTATTATTCAAAAATTTTCATTAAATATTCTTCCTTAACTACTAAGGGTGTTATGGATAAAATTTTATCATATAAATCTAAGTTTTATACCTTTATCTAACACCATTTCCAAGGGAGACTTTAGAGTGCAGGGTTGTGCATGATAGGCAAGGTATGACTATATTTGCTCCATTATTGGGACATTATTCATGTCAAAATATAATATCATAGGTTTATATATGCTTATAAATTCATGTTACTATGTTTCCATCCCTGATTAAACACATTAAAATCTCAAAACACTTCTATGTTCTTGCAAACCTTCTTGGATCTCCAACTATTTAGACTGAGACAGTTGCCTTTCACTATGTTTAGAGGTTATTGACTACCAAATAAGGATTGAGAAGTGTATTATGGAATATTAAGGATATATTTTTATCATATTTAAATTTTTATAATTCATAATCCATCAAACCCATCTGATTTGTCATGAGAAAGGCTCTCTTTTAGGTCACTCCCTGTCTCAGTTCATACAAGCTTATAGGTGTGTTTGGGGTTTTGTAATTAGGTGTGGATCATGTTATATAGGTTTTAATTATTTACCTTTATGGTAATATTACATTAATTTAAGGTTAATATGATTATACATTCATTTTACTATGTTTCCATCCCTTCTTCAACACATTGAACTCTCAAAACAATTCCATGTTCTTGCAAACTTTCTTGGATCTCCCACTATTTAGACTGAGCCAATTGCCTTTCACTATGTTTAGAGGTTATTTAATACCAAATAAGTCTTGAGAAGTGTCTTAAGGAATATTTATGATATATTTTTATCATATTTAACTTTTTCCAATTCATACTCCATCAACCCCATCTCATTTGACATGAGAAAGGCTCTCTTTTAGCTCACTACATCTCTCAGTCCATACAGGCCTATAGGTGTGTTTGGGGTTTTGTAATTAGGCATGGATCATGTTATATAGGTTTTACTTGGTTATCTTGATGGTATTCTTACCTTAATTTTAGGTATACATACTTTGAAGGCTCCATCCAAGGTCTGAACCTCAAAACTTCTCTTCACTGTCAACCTATCCTACCTTGACTGTGTTCATGCATTTAGGGCCTACTTGTAGGTATTTTGACTTTGGTTGAGGGTTTAAAAGTCTCTATTTGAAATTTTTATGGATGGAATAATATTATTTTATACTAAATCATAACCTTTATGACCTTGAACTCCTTCAAGTTGGCAATTAGGTCATTGTATGTATTAAGGCTCTTGTTCTACTTGTAGGTAGTTGCTTAGTCCCCTTTACAGACAAAAGGTGACCAAAGTAAGCCAAATTGATGATCTACCCTCCTTTGACCTTGCTAATATATTGAGAAAACTCCTTAAAACATTGGAAACTTTGAAACATGGTGATAATATTATAATGTAGCTTGAGTAAAAGAAAGGTTCATTTCCCTTCTCAGACCTATAGATGTAATTAAAACCTTTTAGTGTATCTGAACATAACTTTGGGGTTTGTTAGCACTCATGATTCCTATATTTTGACCTTATTTATATTGCAAGGGAATAAACCTATAGTAGGGATACCAAAGAGGGATGATAGGTCATATTTAATGAGTCGATTTCATATTTATCCAATTTCATTCAAAGCCCAGAGCTTTCTATTTTTTTATTTTTAGGGACAAGAGGCATGAGTATAGCCATTTGAACCTCCATTATGTTTTTACCCTCCCTTTGAAAAATCAGCCCTTATAAATGTGCCACCTTGACATCATAAAACTCCAAGGGACAAGGTGATCCTCCCACATTTCAAAGTCTTCAAAAATATCTACACCATCTATTAAGGCCACTTAGAGGTGGTGATGAATGCTAGCAGACAGTGAGTACAAGGGAGGCATTGAGCATTGATATGGTTACCTCTATGAAACATGGATCAACTACACTTATCAAAATACACTCTCAATGTCCCCAAGAAGTTAAAATATGATCAAAATCACTATCAAAACATAATTTTATTATGGAGGTCCTTGTTGGTGCATCCTTCTTGAAAATATAGGTAGTAAATAAAAAATAGTGAACAAGGTACATGATTTAAGATTAGGGTTACCTCCATTCATCCTACAATACAATCCAACACTTGAAAACACATGGGATATATTCAATTCTTGATATTGATGTTGGAAACCTCCATTCCAATAACTTGTAATAGCTGAGAGTGCAAAAAGAACAATTGGGAGCCTATATAGGCCTAGAAAAGGATTCCCTAAGTGATTGAGCTTTACAAAACTAAAGGAAGCATTAAAATGTCTTTTAAATCATGTAATAATACCTATAATACATAAACCCGTGAGACCAAAATAATAAAAACTAAGACAAGCTCAAATAGATACCCCCTCATGGTTGTAAGCGCATAAAAAGTTGCCTGGGATCAAACTAATGGTTCATAAAGGAGGAAGCACCAAATTTCAAATTATTGTTATGGAAATGAATTTAATTTATAGTAAAATTCACCCCTAGAATCACTCCCTCCAATTCCAACTATATGACCCAGGCCAAGTGCTTGAAATTGACCATTATTTACTTGCCAGGCAAAATGAAGGAAAATGAATTATAGATGAAACTTTATTATGAAATTATTTTACACCAATCATGTAAATTGGTGAGGGGATGTGAAAAGACAACCCACCACGTTTTTAGTTGGATATCAGATTAGGGAAGCTGTACAAGTGCCTAAAAACTTTGAAAAATAAGGAGAAACTACCATCCACTAAACATAACTACTTCTTAGCTAACATCTGACCATTCCTAAAATTATTTTGACCTCTCCCACATTAAAAATGATCTTGGTGACACATTTATCCTCTTGGAAGTCTGGACAAGCCCATTAATGGGATAGAAATGGCCAAAACACCCCTTTTTGCACATAAGACATGACTAATTACCAATTCATGAATTATAAACCATATGAATCATGTTAAAGACCATGCTAGGACAAATTGATAAAAAAATATACCTTTGACCAACTTTTACCAGGTTTGACTTTGGTTGGCTAGGCTATTTCAAGGAGGGTGAGCTTAAACCAAGACTATGACAAGGTTAAGTATGATACTAGATTAACCGGAAACCCCATAGAACCTATGGAACCTTATTAAAAAGTTAAAAATGATATGGGTTGACCTCATTTGACTAGAATTCAACTTCAATCAATAGTACATTAGGTAAGTAAGAAATTAGATTAGCTTTGGAAATGATGCTAGTAACTAAGTTATTTAAATAAGGGATTTTGGTTTAAAAATTCCCAAGTTTATGATGTTGCCAAGGAAGGTGAGGTTCTCAGGCATGAATTATTTCAAGAATAGCTTCCTCACTAGGCAAGGTGGGAAGAGGACCATAAAATTCAACATCTACTTTGATATTGAGAATTTGATTACCATGGTGATCATACTTAGGATGTAATTAATGGATAACAATTACCTTGGCATCTAGTGTAATTTTAGGAGTATGAGAGGTAGATGGATTAGAAGGGATTAGAGTGTCATTAGTTTTAGTGATAGGGGAAGGATTATATGCAATTATGGGATCCATAGGTGGAAAAGGAGATTTAAGAATTTATAAAATTTTGGAAGGTATAATTTGCTCTACCACCTAAGGAGTATCAAGAAGTGGATAATTAGTAGGAGGCACATAACCTTCAGGATCAAATTCATTATCCGTATAAATGACACAGAAATCCTAGTTAAAATCATGTATTTAGGCTAAGGTTTTTTGATAATTTTGGACATAGAAGTGTCAAGATTGAGCTTAGGACATTATATAATTATCATCATATGTTGGAGAAATTCTACATTCTTGATAATAATGAGGAGTTTCAAAAGGTGAAAACCCAATATTAATAAATGTACATGGAGACATGATGAGATGATTTTGAAATAATTTAGTCACTCCAAAATCATTACAAGTGAAGGCATATTCAAGTAAATAAGGCTCTTGCGCATTACATGGAGAGGAAAGTTAGTGATATTATCCATAAGAGGAATAGTACGGTCCTGAGGTAAAAAAAAGGAGGAAGCCACTATGAAATGTAGGGAGGTAGCTTGGTAGTATTACAATTATGTTGTGAATCATTAGGTTTATCATCACTTGAATCTATAAGAGTAACATGTAATTTAGGATTGATGTTGATGAACTCAAGTAAACGAACATTATTTATCTTAGGAATGGTAGGAATACGATACTAAGATTTGGGATTAGGAAGTTGAATACTTCATGGGTTGTGATTAGCCTCATGTTTATGCCATTTTCCATTATGTAATAATTTAATGAATTGTCTACCATAATAAGTAATATCCCTCATTCTATGAGTCTATTGGTGAATAAGGAGTATATCATAAGATAATGGTAAATCAAGGACCATAAACTTATTTTGAATAGTCTTAGGTCTAATGGTTAATGGAATCCAAATGCAACCAAGTTGGTTTTGATTAGTCTTATCAAAACAAAAACAAGTAAAATGGGTTTGCTTGAGAAGACCCTTGTTATAACCAAGTTTTTGGATAAGCCACAAAGATTCACATTAATACTAGATCCTTCATCAACTAAAATTTATAGATAAGGGTAGTATTAATGGCTATTTTGATAAAGAGTGGCAGATCATCAACATGAAAATGAATTTTATCATTGATCATGTCTTCTTCAATAAATTCAATAAAATTATTGAAAGAATAACACATAGTTTCAATGGTATTCACATTGGTAGGTTGAGATTAAATAAAAGATGTTTTTTCATCTATAGAGGATGGGTCTTCAATTTCTTATAATTACTGCATAAGGAACTTGAGATGATAGGGGGAAGTACGAACTAACTCCATGAGTGTAATCTTATAAGGCATAGAGTTAAGTTCTTCAAGAAAGTTTCAATGATATTTACAAGAAGATCTAACATGAATTTTAGGAGGTGAAGTAGAATTTTAAAGAATAGATGTGATTGGAGGTTCAAAAGGAGGAAGTGGTTCTTCATGTGATTTTAAAGCTAGAGTGGTGGTTGTATTATCTTTGAGAAGTTGTTATTTTAAATATGGATTTTTAGGTTCACTAATAGAATCTTTCTAAGATGCCTTGAAAAAATAATTGGCCTTGACAGTGTTAACATATTGGGAATTATTATAATATTGATCATAATCAGCATCAACAGCACAAACACCCTTGGTATTTTGTTGATTATTATTTGTGGAAAAATATTTTTGGTTATTTGGGATAGAATCTTTAGAAACTTATCATTTTGGAGAAATAGTAGTGTACTCTTGATGATAAAGGTTGGTCATGGATTCATGATTAAATGAATCACCAAGCATACTAGATACAAAAAAATAGTGATCCCTCTACAAAATTCATGGGAATGACCAACATCATCATGGAACCAACAAAATTTATTAGGGTTATACCACTTAAGAGGATTTTTAGGATAAGTAAAAGGTTTAGAGGGTGGTAAAAATTATTTCATTTGTTTCATAGAAAGTGGTGTGTGAGAAGATGATGGGATATCAGCTTTGGAAACTTTAGGTTTGGTTTATAGAGTTTATCAATGATAACATTGGTAAATGTTTGGAAATATTCTTTTAGAATTTGAGGACTAGGTTCAAATTGCTTCATGAGAAAGTCTTGACATTTATATTGATCAAGAGATTCATTAATTTTTTGGGGAGCAAAGGTTCAAACCTTATATAAAAGAGCAACATTCAAACTAGTTATAAAGATTTTCAACAAGTTATCATCAATCAGGTTATGGTCATTTTTATGGGCCAATAATTTCTATCTTTTGATAAAGTCATGTGCTAATTCAGTGAGAGATTACTTAGCATTGATTAAGTGGATAAGAAAATTTTTAGGAAGATCATTATGTTGAAACACTTTAACTAAAGGATTGAACAAATCTTAAAGTTTCCAAATGGAGTGTTGCTAAATTTGGTTTTACCATTCTAGTACATCACTATTGAAGTTTTTGACTAAGAGCTTAGTTGTGGTAGAAGTATTAGTTTGGATCCATTATTTTTAAATATTTCCAAAGGGTTTGAGAAATGAGGTTGGGTCTTTATTCCCATCATACTTGATAGTTAGCTATATGTTACCAATATCAATGGATACAATGAAGGAGTTAAAGGCTCATTTTGAATAGTATATAAATGGATTCAATCTATCCCATATAGTATCTAAAGGGATTGAAGAAAAGAAAGGGATAAATGAGCATCCCATATAGTATCTAAATAGATTCAAGCTATCCAAGAATATTTTGATAGGAGACTTCATGTTGACTTGAGAGAAATGAACAAAATGATAAGAAAGAAAACAAAGAACTAGGTTGGCATATAGGGAAATTAAAAAAAGTACAGAGTCGACTAGGTTGACCTAGTATAGAAAATAGGGTTTGAAACCTATACAGAGTTGATAGAGTCAACCTAGTATAGAAAATAGGAGTTGAAAAAGTGTATAGAGTTGACAGAGTCAACTTATTATAGTAGGCAAGGGAAAATAGATAGTCTATAAGAGATTGTGTCGGGCTGAATGACTATGTACTAAAATGGGAAAATTTTTGCAATTACTTTTGAAAGTAAGAAATGAAAGGAAATACACAACCAATTAGGTCAATTAGGTTTATATCTCTAAGAAACACAACACAAAATCTTACACCAACATTGGCTAATGCAATTTTTTATAATATAACATACAATGGAGCAAAGAGCAAGTAGTCAATGTGGCAAATAAAATCTAATTGGTTATCTTGAATGTTGTTAGACTATTAGAATATGATTTTATATGTGATAGGGAGTTGGTTGTAAGCAAGTAACTATAAATAAATCTAGTGATGGTTTTAGGACATTTGGGCTGAAAGGAATCTCTGTTGGAAATGGTACTAGCTTAGTATTAGGGATTATCCCTTTACTTCACACACTAAAATGATAAGGGTGTTAGGTGTTTATCCAATATATACCATTAGCCATGTGTTTATACTTGGCTAGATAACCAATTTAGCTTCCCCCTTGGTGATGAAATTCAAGTAGGTAGGCCTTGGATAAATAATTATTAAAATGCATTTTAAGATTTTGTGATTTGGTAGTGTGTGCATAAAAGAGAAAATAGTAAAACTAAAAAATATATTAAATAACCACCTAATTAGACTATGTGATCTATTTTAATCATGTAAGTAACAATAAATGAAAGTGTGAGTTAATTACTAGCATATAAGTGTTAATTCCAACTTTGAAACATAGTTTAGTGTCAATTCTGATGATAGTGTATGTAAAGAATAAAAAATAGAGTTGATAGTGTTTCTTCTATATTATATAAGTAAGGTTCTAAAAAATAGATACATCAATAGTATCAACCTTTTTCTCTAGACATAATATAAAATACAAAACTATGTCAACAGGGTCAACCTACTTGACTATATAGGGGCAGTTTTAAAGATTACAAACTATGAAAAATAAACTATAATGAATAAAAAAATGATAGAGAAGGATATAAAGGAACCTTGGTGGGTTGGAGGATGCATATGAAATGAGATTTTTATTTTAAGTACCATAATTTATACTTTAAAATGTTGTAAAATTGTGTCGACTGGGTCGACCTAGCTTTGTAGTTCCCTATTTGCTAAAAACTTGTAAAATATAATACATCGATAACGTCAACCTAGTATTTTTTATAGAAGTCTGAAAATGTATAGAGTTAAAAGGGTTAACCTATTACACTGATCTAGATGTCTTAAAATGTACAAGGTTGACTAGGTTGACCTAGTAGTCTAAATTGGAAGTCTAAAAAACCTGCACAAATAAAACATAATCATATTGATGTGACTGTGTGTTAAACATAAGCAAAAAATTTAGAACTATATTGACATTTTTGACCCAATATCGAAAATATATAAAAATACAATGATAAAATAATGAAAAATTTGAATTAAAACTTACAAAGGTTAAATTCACATTGGCTTTACTAGAATGTATGAAATCAAAAATGCATCATGTCTATAAATCAATCCTAACTTAGATAAAATAGATCATTACATACACTTACGATTGGGGACACATTATATAATTAAGAACATGACCAATATGAGGATCCACTAGACTCGGTTAGGGGATCTCTCAACACAATAAACTATGCTAGGGAGGGTTCCAAAGCCTCCATCCAAGAATAATCATGCAATAACCCTAAGTGAGTCCTATGTTTTGATATCTCACTAAACTAATAAAAAGTGAAGAAAATCTAATCTATCTCTCATAAAAGTTTGTGGCGCAAAGTGGGTTTAAAAAAAATAAAATTAAACATGTATAGGAGAATATCAATTAAGCTATGTATGATCAAAACCATAATACATGGAATAAGAAGAGTATTATTATTTGAAGCCAATACTTATGCTACTTTTATCTAATAAAGAGAGGAGCAAAGTTAAAGAATACTTATATGAATGATGAATCCCTCGAGAATCCATCTCTCCCTTAGCCAAAGGGACTTTTTAAGAAGTATTTGTGGTTTATAAGGATCAGTAAGAAATGCCAAAGCATTCAAGACTTACCCAAAAGACTAGATTCTTCAAGTAGAAACCCTAAGCTAAGAATCCTCAAGTAGAATGGTGGAAGAGCATATTGTAAAGAAGCACAAGTGAATAATAACTCTTGATTGATTATTAAATAATGACAAAATGATCTTTTATATATAGGTAGATTTACCCCTAAGCCCTTTCAAAAGTTTCCACCAACAAGGTCGACCTAGCACAGTTTCAGACAAGAATTCACTAGGTCAGTGGATAGGTCAGACAAGAGATGACCTAAATCCTAAATTAATTTTACCCAAAACTATATAGGGTCGACTTAGTACAACCATCTATCAAAAAGGGTATAAGTTGAGGAAAATAAGGATGAATTAAATATTAGTACTATTAGTGTATAAACCAAAGCATTGATTTTAAAACATTTTAAGAAAATATAAGGTTTAAAATAACTTAAGATACTAGTTCAATATTTGATTTTCATAAATATAATTCATGTAAATTTAGAATCATGAGAACAACCTTAGACTGTAAATGAATAACAATCATATTATAAAATTCTAAGGTTCATATCCCCACAAATAAAAAATTATAACAATAAAAGGTCCCTCTTTGAAATTTTAAAATGGGGTGTGTGTGTTAGGGAAAAATACTCCGAATTATTTTGAGAACCCATAATTTTAGAAATGTATCATAAGAAAACTTCAGCTCCAACCAAGAAATAATGAGTAAACCAAACATTGGAATAATTTCCTATTTTCTCATGTAACATACTAACCATTTCCATTCCTTAGATCTATGTATGTGATATTAGTAAAGATCAATTCCCATTGGTTATGAAATTTTTGACAAAGTCTTAGATAAACACTATAGGTTTCATTTTCACTTAAAATTTTTCAACAAAATTGTAGGGAAAGTCTAGGTATTTATTTGTTGTTATCCAAACATCCATAGCCTCGAATAGATACCTTTGGTTCCACTTCAACCCTTATTTATTTCCATCCATATGTCCATAACCTTGGAAGATATTACTTGGATCTCCCATCCTCTATAAGTTTGTATGTTGTTTTTTTTAAACATATATAGAACAAGGGTTGGGAACCACCATTGGTTGGGTATATGTATAATAAAATAAACTTATTTTGGTCAATATGTCCATGTTAGTAGGTATCCAATTTTATGTTTATTATTTCCCATCCAAGTTTTAAATTTGTAAATGGAAAGTCTTTCTCAAAATTTTAATATTATATCAAAGTAAATCCCAAAAGTTTGATAAATTCATTCAGTGGAATAAGAACCTAATTTAATCAAAATAAATACCTCAATTCTAGAAAATTTGATAATGTTAGAATGGATCCTTGTGAACACCAATTGTGTTCCCTTATATTTCATCCCCTTTTTCTTGGCATATCCTTTGTGATTTTGGCCCCATAAATTAGTTTGTTTATTCAACAATTTTAGGAAACTAACCTATAAATCATAAAAACTAATATACTAAAATAAAAATGCAAAAAGCAAGAAATCTAATCTAGGAAATAGGAAAGTTTAGTTTAGAAAGTAATAAATCCAATCTAAAAAGTAGTAAATCTAATCTATAAAGTAGTAAATATAATATACTCCTAGTATAAATATTCACTTACCATTCAATGTGATGCATCTCTAGTTGGAGCAACCATGAAGTAGTGATTCAAAAATTATCCATTGATCGAAAAGGTGAGGTCATTACCCTAAAGGTCTTTCAACCAAAAGGCATTATTACTAAATATTTATGATTATTGATATGGTCCAATACATATAGGAGTGAACTCATCATGTTGTCCATTATTTTCATGTATTTTATCCCACAGTGTTATTAAGTTTCAAATATTGAAGGACTTGTTCTTGTATCTTTTGTCAAACCATATTTTGACAATATCATAATGTTTATTGAATCTATGTAGTGTTTTAGTTCTTGCATATTCCATCTGGACTATATGTAATAGTTTATATTTTACTCTTTTATCTTCTCCCATTTACTCCTACATGAATTGGTATGTTGATATCTTTAGAGTAACAGGGATGAATTATTTTCATCCATACACTAGTAGAAAAGGTGAAACCTAATGGTTTGCTTATGTCTAGTTTTGTCTTCCCATAGTTCTATTTAATAAGAGGTGGAATTATATTGGTTTGGCTTATGATGAATTATTAATGGCATCCATAATATTTTTGCTGGTAGACTCAGCTACTTTATTTCCTTATGGGTAATCATTCGAAGAGGAATTGAGTATGATTTGATTATAATGGACGCATTCTATATATTCAATAGATTAGAATGTTAGATCATTGTCAAAGACCAAGGAAATTAGAGTACAAAACTTGTTCACTATGTTTTCTTCCAAAAAATTGATGACATCAATTACTCTGGAATTATTTGTTGTTATGGTTTATCTCTATCTAGTGCATTAATCAATAGCTTTGGGGATAAACCTATGTCCTGCTAAAGAGTTTGGTTTTATTACCCAAATAAAATCAATACCCCATTAGGCAAAGGGGCATCATTGAATGACTGGTTGTAATGGATTGGCATAATTTACTTTGTTGGGTGAATATTTTGTCACCAGCTAACTGATGGGCAAAATAGGTGGTTTCAACCATAGCATAGGGAGATTGATCAGCCAAATGTGCAGGTTTACCACATCAAAAGGGGACAAATCTCTCATCTCATCAAAGGGAGGTTCCCTATAACTATGGGTTACTATATACTATATATATATATGTAAAAAATAACACTCAGGGGTAGGACAACACCATCCATCTGTCCTTTTTCATATATGATGTCCATAAACATAGGAGAATTCTAGTGAAAAAACTGAAGGCACTTCTCTTCTTTCAAAAGTGATCTGTAATAGACAACATGAATTCTTTTTGGTAGTGATAAGTAAATGTAACAGGGTGCAGTAACTAACAGAATGAGGTGTAACACAAAGTCTCCACCTCAACTACCTAAGAGTGAAATATATGAAGGACAATGGGGGCATAAATTCATCCCAAGGTCCTTTACATAGAAATAGAAAAAAACACATTAAAGATTGTTATGGCAGCACAAATTCTCTCCAGAGTCAGCTTCAGGATAACTTCCTAATTACTTCCACTAGTTCTACTTGTTATAATAAATGGACAAGAATGCTTCTAGGAAATAGACATAAGAATAATTTCTTAAATAACACAAGCTATTCCAACACAAAGTCTGAAAGGTCACTTGTTTTCTCATTCAAATAAAGAAATATGATTAACAGTCTTAGCTGAAAGTCTCAAGAAATGCCTTTCAATTCGAGAAAATTTTTGCTTCTATAATAAAGAGATCTCCCTTGCATAAAATAAGAGATTACAATATATCACTCCAATAAAGACATGAAAAATTTGTTTCATAGAATGGCCCATGCTCATTCAATGCCTTGAATGCATTTTTAGTTATGTCAAGGGGCCATGCTAGAACAAGGCATTGACCTTAACTATGGCATGTCAATTCATCTCAAATGTCCCTTCCAAAGTATAGGCCACCTGGTCCTCTTCCTAATATTTGCACAGTTGTCCACTTCACCTTTACTTGATGGAGAAAAATAGGCCACATCCTTGAGTGCTCGTGCTCTCTGATGTCCACCTGGTGGACTATTTCACCAACTAAAAATAACTCTAGCATAGATATTTTTTGTCTTTTTGCATCATTGCCTCTTTCCTTATTATATTTTGTCCTTTTCTCATGATCTAAGCTCTTGGGATATCTTTTCCCTTTTTACTAGCTCTTTTAGCTCCTTCAGCTGGTCACTGAGTTTGGTCTTCAGGTTCCATGCCATATTTGAAAATAAACAGGCATTTCATTACCCTGAATTTGACATCCACAGGGACGTCACTAGTTGCTGGTCACTTAAACCACATTGAACCTTGAACCTTTGAGCCTTGAGAGTTCATTGGTTCAATGGTTCAACAGTTCAGGTGGTCCCATTGGCTCCTTGGTTTAATTGCTTCCTTGTTTTAATTGCTTTCTTGGTTCAATCACTTTATTTCCTCTTCAGTTAAACCATCTCTTTGAACTTGTCTCTGGAGTCTTCTACTTCCTTCCTTCTCTCGAAGCTTCCTCAAACCTTGAAATTCCTTGAACCTTTGAACCTTTGAACTTTGAACCATTTTGGTTCAAGGTTAAATGGTTCATTTTATTTCCCAAAATATTTTGGTCCTTCAAAGTTTTTGGATCCTTTTCTTTTCTATTGAACTCATTAAACCTTTAAACTTTGAACCATTTTAGTTCAAGGTTCAATCATTTCAACCTTTCTTTCTTATCTCTTTGAATCCTTTGTTCTTCTAAGTCTCTTGAACTTTATTGATCTCATTGAACCTTTGAACTCGTTGAACCATTTTGATTCAAGGTTCAACAGTTCAACCATTTAACCTTTACTCTTTGAACCCTTCTTTTCTTTAAGTCCTTTGAAGCTATTGAACTTTGAACTTACCAAAGCACTTAACTCTTTTAAGTTTATTGATGTCATTGAACCTTTGAACCCATTAAACCTTTAAACCTTCGTGAGAGCTTTCGTGTTGAAGTCATTGAACCTGCGAGTCCCTTAGCTAAAAAAGCTTGAATAATTGAATAATTGGAGCACTCAAAACATTTTTTGAGAAGGGAAGAGAGAATTTTGGCTTACAGGACCAAAATAGTTGATATGTTGTCCCCAAAATGAGTGACATATTTTGGGGACAACATACTTCTCTTTTCCCAAATACCTAACACTCATAGTAGGGTCTAATGTGTATATGCACATCTTTGAAGATCATAGGAAAATAATATCCATCATCATAATCTTATGAGTTGTAGTGCTACCTAAGGGATGCCCATTGATAATCTTCTAGTGTAATTTCTCTAGGATGTCTTTAGATTCTTATTTTTAAATGCATATTAGATAAATTCCTTCATAATTATTTTTATATAAGAATACTTTGTTGATCATGTAATGAGCCAATTTGAGCCTGAATATCATTTTTCCTCTCTATTTATCTTAGTTAGAGAAGTCCATGTGAGTAAATAATAGATGTTGTGAGTTTACCATTCACCACTAACTACCTTAGTTTCATTAACATTCTCAATAATAATGCATGGATTGGTTTTAGTCATTAAACAGATGATTATTTGGCCTCTCACCATCTTGGATGGTCTGATCTCAATATTAAATTCCTAAAGTTTGGACATCCATTCACCTCTTCTTTCACCTAACCTTTTCTATCCAAACATGAGCTTACTGGTTGGAATTAGAATAATAGTTAACATCTTGCTCCTTAGGATATAATGTTGAATGTCTTGACAACTTTGATTAGGATATATATTTGCTTATTAATCATTGATTACTTTAGCTTAGTATCCTTCAGATTTATACTCTTGAAGGTAATGGGATGTTAATTATCTTCTACCTTTTATGTAAGTATTATATAAATAGTTTGTTATGAGGGGAATGAATAAAGATATAAATCCTTAATGAAGTATAGACTAATTAGAACTAGAGCTTGAGCAATAAAAGTCTTGATGTCTAGGAAATATTTCTAAGCTTATGTTATCTATTCAATAGTGGCAACTTTATTTAGCATGGAATTTAATGGTTTAAAAATATCTAAAAATCCAAAATTAAATTTACTTAAAAATTTAATCTTACAAAATCAAGACTTTACCTCTTTCTTACTATTGGGTGGAGTCAACTTAGATATGGCCTAGATTCATTATAGATCAATGAAAATGTTATCCTTGTTAATGATATGTCCTAATGAAATATTTCCTATAGTAACCCAAAATATTATCTTATTCTAATTTAAAGAGATTCCATACCTTCTGCATTTATTAAATAATCTCTATAGATGGTCTATGTGGTTAGTTATATTACTATAAAATACTATGAGTTCATCCATGTAGATGATGATACACTTCCCTACCAATATTTTAAAATAAAAATCCATCACACTTTGGAAGGTGGCTTCTTCATTTATTAGGTTAAAATACATCCTTTTATATGAAAAAGTACCATACTTGGTGTTGAAGGCTATGTTATTCTTATCTTCTACTTTGACTAGTACTGATTGTAGCTCAAAAATCCATCTAAGAAGGACATCATTTCAGACCTACTCACCATCTAAATTACCCCATCTAAATAAGGCATAGGGTAATTATATTTATTTGAATCTCTTCTTAAGTCTTAAAACCAACACATATTTTGATTTATCCATTATTCATGATTGGTACAAGATTGGCTACCCAAGTCGAATGTCAAATTGGGAAAATAATTTTGGCATCTAGTAGCTTTTGGCATCTAGTAGGGATGAGGTTCTTTTTTAATTATATAAAACCACCTTCTCCTATGTATTCGATATGTATTGGTTGGATATCTCATTCATCGATTATTTAGGCTTTGAAAACTCCATAATTATGGAAGAAATACATGATCCACTCATCATCCTCAAACACTTCAAATTTATCCACGTTATTTAGGATGGAAGGGAAAGAAAACAAATCTATTGATAATTTTTGCATTTTTGACTTCTGAAGTGGTGCTAGATTAGCTAATGAAACTTCTAGTATGTTTTATGGTTTTGCTTTCTCAAGATAACTATGATGTTAAATTCTTCAAAGGACAGAACTAGATCCAAATATCGATGTTTATGCCTCTTTAGGTAAGTAAGTTTGCATAGAAATTTATTTTTGACCTAGTTAACAACTAGCTATGAGATGTTGAAGATTTATAGCTACTTGACATTATTCTTTAATACAAACTGCAATCCTATAATTTAGAGCCTCATACTCGAGTTAATTTTTGGTTTATAGAAACTACAATTGATATGTATCTAAGTATTATTTACCTTATAGATATGTGAAGGGCATGCCAACCCGATAAACTTGATTTGATCAGGATCTATTGAAATTTAGGGTCCACAACTAAGAAGGACCTTCAACTTATTATTCATTCAAATCACTCTCTTGTATAATGGTAAATGTGTACATGATTATATGTAAAGATACAAAGTCTACTTTTTCATTTGTGGCATTGCACTCAATGATCATGTGACTCATTTTGGGTTCATGTTCTACTCATATCTAATTAGTTAATCCATTCTAAGGGAGCCATATATGTGAGAAGTTGGTGGCCATGCACCCATTGAGAGTTATGGACCAATCATATCTTAGTAGTAGTCAATATGCTTTTGAAATGCACAAGCCAAGATGTTAATGGCCTACTACACATGTGGTTCAGATGCTAACTAGATGTGCATGTTTATTAATTCTCTAACAGATGGGACTAAATATTTGTCTAATTAAAGAACCAGAATTTTTGATTTGTCAGGAGTGAAAAATAATTTATGGAATATAATTGTTGGCATCATATTAGTTGATGATCCAAAGTTAACCAAACAATTTTACACATTATTTTTGAACATTCTAATAGTTAGTAGGAAAGTTGATACTTCAATTTTGTCTTTATATGCCATTATGTTTATATGTGTAACCTTTGATTTGTCAATGGAGAGCCTTCTCTTACAGGATATGATTACCATTTCTCTTGATTTAGTGATCTAGGCCAACTCATGCAGGCTAATATTATCCATGATTTTATTCATATCTTTAATAATATTTTACTCTCACCTATTAGATAGTTCTATAATTTATAACTACTCATCTCTTATGAGAGACAATGGATTTTTGTTGGCCTTTAGATCTAGAAGAGTAATAATGATATTATTTAGAGATGTTAAATTAGTCATAGGTTGTTTACTCCTTTGATTATAATTATTCCTTACT